>JAHKKF010500323.1:0-11152 GCA_019740295.1 Labeo calbasu
AGAAAAATAATGATGTCAGCTATACTCTAATGTTGATTGCCTCCAATTAATGGCTAAAATTGTGGGAAAAATGCATTCAATAGAGACTGCCCATCGTTAATAATAGGCTGCTATGCCATTAAACATATTAAAAGCATCTTTATGTTGTTTTTTTAATTGTGAATAATTACAGAAAGATGCGTGATTAATTCGTTAATTTATTAATCGCTCGACAGCACTAATATATATGCATATTTTCCCTAAAGTAATAAATTTAAAATGCATTTATTTTATACTAAGCATAGTTCAAGTCTGTTAACATATTTACTGACATATCGCTTGAGACTTACTGATTACTGAAGTCTAAAATATGTTTTAATGTCACTATTGATGAGGATTGTGTGATCTTTAAATAATATCGGTCTTTAAATACAAAACATTTAAAGTGTACCTAAAGTTTACTTGCAATAGTCCCACTTTAGCACAGTCAAATATACTTAAGTATATCTTTAGTTGGTCTTCAGCACTACTTCCAGACAATTTAGACTTTAAATATACCAGTTTAGTATACTAAAAGTACTATTGCAGGTTATTTTTATGTAAGTGTATTTGTAGTATACTTAGCATGAAATAAATGTATTTTAAGTACATTTTAGTATTTATTTATTCATTTATTTTCATTACAGTTTCAGTATTCGTATACATATGAAGAGGTGTCGAAACTATTTTCCCTTGCTAGTAAATTGTAAATTTCACAAAAAAAAACAGCAATTAATACATTGAATTAAAAACTTTAAGTTTGAAAGTTTTGATTAATTAAAAAAATTAACAGTATTTTCTTGTAAAATGTATATTTGCTTTATTTCCAACTTTAAAAATCACTTTTTACAGTGTATACATCGAGTATAATCAACATTTCTTTATCAATAGTTTTATACTTTGTTTTTAAACCAAAAATGACATTCACCATGATCTTTACGCATTCTTATAATTGTTATTTTATTAAATATATTTATTTTGTTATTTGCTTCAAATCAAAGTTTGTAATATTGTGATTCACCTCATAGCTCGATGGTTTAGCTCTTGGATTATTAACTCTTTAACTAAGACCTTTTAATGAATGGGAAGAATACAGAATCAAGGAGTACAGCAATCTGCTAAAACCAAACAAACTCCTTGAACAACCTATAAAAACCAATGCCTGAACAACCACTCTGTACACTCTGGGAACTGCATACTGTCTCAAGACGTTAAAAACATTTTAGCAACACTGTGGTATTGACTTTTGGACGGGTAACAACACCTACATTCATTCACATTCATTAAACCTAATTCCTCTCTAAACCAACTGTAAAACAAATAGTATTTAAATGGTCACATTCATCCAACAACACTGTTTCAGAAATTTGCTCTGCTTGGGTTTCATAAAGGAGGTAAATTATTAACCGTGCCACAAAACTAGCTCACATGCCCAAAATTTCCCTCCAAAATGTTTCATGCTGCAGTACTTTGATCAATAAATCCATACTCAACATTCCCTGGAGCATGGCCCTTCCCCAAATCAAACCCCCAGTGACCCCCCCATCCCCCTACAGCCAGAATATCTGATGATCTTCAATGTGTCAGTCCATCTGTCTATGGTATAACTTACACCACCCATTCACACACACACACACTCAGTAGCCCGGGGCGATGCCTGTCCTACTTGGGCTGAGCTTCTACCTCTCCAATCTAATCACAGTCTCCTGCACTAGCTGAGTGTCCATTAGGTTTGACTCAGGACAAAGCCTGTTTATTACGGCCCCCAATTGAATCAAAGATAATCGAATCAAAAGAATCATTTTTTAGCTTGCCGGCGAACAGAGTTCACAGGGCCACGACAAAACAGTCTCAGTACTAATGTGCTTTTACTCAATTTTATAATATTCTCTGGGCTGTTTTTGTGTCTTTTACTAATGACTAGATCTAGATGGAATCTGTTTTCCACACTTTTTTTTCAACAATCTTTTAGTAGATAACAGAAAATCTAATTATCCAAAATATTCGGTATTCAAACATGTAGGTGTAAGAACTTTTGAAAAATTCTCCAATTTAGTGTCAGTTATCTTTTTGTGGATACAGATTCCATTGTAAGGTCTGCTAATGTTCTAACTAACTTACCAAAAGTTGCCATCATGCAATGAAAGTCAATGGGGTCCAAACATTTTTTTTACAATATCTTCTTTGTTAACAAAATAAGGGTGAATAAATAATGAGCTTAAAGGAATAGATCACTTCCAGGACAAACATTTACAGGTATTTACTCATCCTTTGTCATCCAAGATGTTCATGTCTGATCTTCATGTCGATAAGAAATTATTTTCTTGAGGAAAACATTTCAGGATTTTTCTCTATATAGTGGAATTCAATGGTGCCCCCAAGTTTGAACTTCCAAATTGCAGTTTAAATGCAGTGTCAAAGGGCTCTAAATGATCCCAGCTGGGGAACAAGGGTCTTATCAAGCGAAACGATCTGTCATTTTCGAAACAAATTGACAATTTATATACTTTTTAACCTCAAACGCTCGTCTTGTCTAGCTCTGCGTGAACTGTTTTTCCGGTTCAAGACAGTTAGGGTATGTCGAAAAACTCCCATTTCATTTTCTTCCCCTTCAAAATCGCTGCAGAAGTAACGATCCCGTGCTTACAAATGCTCTTTACAAAAAAAAAGTAAAGCAGCGATATAGAAAGACTTTGAATTGAAGAAGAAAACAAGATGGGAGATTTTTGAAGCGCATTGCAGAGATGAGACAAGTCAAGCATTTGAGGTTAAAAAGTATAGAAATGGTCAAATTGTTTAGAAAATGTCCGATCGTTTCACTAGATAAAACCCTTCTTCCTCAGCTGGGATCATTTGGAGCCCTTTGAAGCTGCATTTCAACTACATTTTGGAAGTTTAAACTTGGAGGCACCATTGAAGTCCACTATATGGAGAAATGTTATGTTTCCTGAAATGTTTTTCTCAAGAAACATAATTTCTTTACGACTGGAGAAAGAAAGTAAAAAAGAAAGACATGAAGATCTTGAATGACGAAGGGGTGAGTAAATTATCTGTAAATTTTTAATTCTTATTATACCTGACTTTACCTAGTTTTGTGAATAATTTCTGTGTAAATCATTTTTAAAACCAGTTTTACTTAAATTGTACAGAAATTATTATTCTTGTGTTTCATGAATGGTTTAGTGACTCCTTTTAAATAACTGCATGATTTGTTATGAATTAACTTGCTTTAGAAATCTCTCATGCCGATTCACATAACAGCTTCTTAGCAACTAACATTTTCTAAAATGTCTTTTTCTTTGTCTTTGTCCCTTTCCTCCAACAGATGTAGATCCTCTTAACAGCTCAACCTATCCTTCTCTTCTTCCAGATGTTACATCTTTTCTGCCTCCTTTTTCTTCTTCTCCTGCTCCATCAGTTGTCTCGTATACAGACAAGTCTCCTCCTGACAGTTCTACGGAGAGCGTGACCACAGCTGACCCTGGGCTGAAGAGAATCCATGGGATGAGCGACAACCTCATTCCCATCTACACCTCCATATTGGCTGCAGTGTTGTTGGGCCTGGTGGCCTTCATCATCTTTAAACGGTGAGGAGGACTTATTCTCTTTCTGCTTACAAAGCACAGTACATCTATCTAGGCTTTAGTTCAGCTATTTTTATACAGCTAGGAAAGTAAAAATGCTTCTAGGCTTCCATCTGATCCATCACAAGTACATTGTTTATTATGGGGAGTAAAACAGAGACACTGATCTTAGATCAGATTAAAAAACATTTATGACTTTCATTTCTGATTTTATGAAGCACATCAAGGCCTTAAGCAAATCTAGCATATTCAAGACAGCACATGCAAATATGAAAAATAATAACTAATTTTTTTTCAGACTGAGAGATAAAAATTAAATTGTTCTGAGCAGACACAGATGGAGGTTGTGGTGGAAAGGGATCATAAAATATTAAAATCACAGCTAGAGGGTGTAACATTGACCCGCTTTGGTTCCTTCAGGGTGTGAACGTCCTGGTGCTTTGAAATCATTGTTTGAGTGGTCCAACATCTCCATTTCTGGCTCAACCATTGGGGTGTGTTTGGGCGGGGCAAGCTTGTCTGAACAATGGCAGGGGGGCAGAAGGGTGGTGTAGAAATATCACACTTCAATTTTAGGTTGAAAATGAATGCTGATTTTGATAATAAAAGCTTCTGATATTCGCTTTGATATATTTCAGGTGGAACAGTTGTAAGCAGAACAAGCAAGGAGCCAATAACAGAGCGTGCAGTGCAAACCCCAGTCAGACCCCTTCTCCTGAGGGAGAGAAGCTCCACAGCGACAGCGGCATCTCAGTGGACAGTCAGAGCTTACAGGAGGGCCAGGGGCCTCCACATACTGGTACAAATCCTTAGGTCATCATATAAATACAGCTGAGGTCAAAAGTTTACATACACCTTGCAGAATCTGCAAAATGTTAATTTTACCAAAATAAGGGATCAAAATGCATTTTTTTTTAATTTAGTACTGACCTGAATACGATATGTCACATTAAAGATGTTTACATATAGTCCACATGAGAAAATAATAGTTTTTTGTTTAGTGATAGTTGTTCTTGAGTCCCCTGTTTGTCCTGAAAAGTTAAACTGCCCACTGTTCTTCAGAAAAATCCTTCAGGTCACACAAATTCTTTGGTTTTCAGCATTTTTGTGTATTTGAACCCTTTCCAATAGTGACTGTATGACTTTGAGATCCATCTGTTCACACTGAAGACTCATATGCAACTATTATAGAAGGTTCAAAGGCTCACTGATGCTTTAGAAGGAAAAATGATGCATTAGGAGCAGGGGGTTGAAAACTTTTGAAATTTGAAGGTCAGGGTAAAGTTAATCTATTTTGTCTTCTGGGAAACATGTAAGTATCTTCTGTAACTTCTGAAGGGCAGTACTAAATGAAAAAATATGATATTTACAAAGAAAAATTTACACATCTTCATTCTGTTTCAAAAGTTTTCACCCCCTGGCTCTTAATGCATTGTGTTTCCCTCTGAAGCATCACTGAGCGTTTGAACCTTCTGTAATAGTTGCATATGAGTTCCTCATTTGTCCTCAGCATGAAAAGATGGATCTCAAAAGCATACAGTCATTGTTGGAAAGGGTTCAAATACAAGTTTAACTGTTCAGGACAAACAAGGGACTTATGAACAACTATCACTAAAAAAAACAACAACAAAAAAACAGCTGTGGATCATTCAGGTAACGACACAGAATTAAAAATCAAGCATACGTAAACTTTTGAACGGGGTCATTTTTATAAATTCAGCTAATATTTTTTCTTGTGGCCTATATGTAAATGTCTTTTATGTGAAATATCCTATTCAGGTCAGTACTAAATAAAAATATCATGCATTTTGTATGATCCCTCTTATTTTGTTAAAATAATTAACATGTTGCAGGTTCTGCAAGGTGTATGTAAACTTTTGACTTCAACTGTAACTCCTACCATTATGTCACTACTACAAACAAACAAGAAATGGGTAGGAAATGTGGTTAGAGATATTTTATAGTCTTACTTTAGATATATTTATCCAAATAGCTAAATGTATCCTTTTTGTTTTAGTGATCAAGATAGATGGAGGTTCGACCCTGACCTTGCCCTTACACACACGGGAGGAGGTTGAGAAACTGCTAAATCGTACCTGTGAAGGAGAGGAGTCAGGAGCCAACGAGGAAACCGACTGGTGCAGCCTGGCAGGGCTACTTGGATACAAAGAAGAACACATTGCTAATTTCAAGCAGGAAGAAAGGCCCATCCAGGCTCTTCTGTCTCACTGGGCGAGCCAGGATTCGGCTAACATTGATACGCTTTGCACAGCACTGAAGAAGATCAATAGGGAGGATATCGCGCAGAGCATCACAGTTAAACCAACTGCTACATCTACCGTATGAGAAAACATGAGCTTGCAAACACACACATGCTCCCAGGCACCCAAATACACACTTTACATTGCCTTCAGCATACTTTGATGTTGATGTATCACCTGTGAAGTTGATGTATCACTGTATCCTTAACTTTAGGCTGTAAACTCAAGTGCCGTTTCCCTTTACTCTTAATTATGGCCAAACTGTGTGCAAAGAATGCACAATTTAGTAAATATTGTTTGCATGTTCCTTTAATTTGAGGAAAGCCATATGGACTCGAACATGGATATTCATGTCTTTCCTGAGGAAATTCACCATTAACACATTTCAGCATCATACACTTACTTTAGCCTACCGATTATTATGCTTAAGTAAGTTCTAAAAAAAATGTTTTGCATTCTTTAAACCATTTGTCTGTCTCTATATGGGAACCTCTATGTAACATCCATAACGCACATGCTAATGATATGTCAGATGTGACCAGTTCAGTCATTGTCTATGCATTGAGTGTACCATAACCACAAACCATATCCACTGATTATATCCTGTCAGAGTTTGACCCCTGACCTCTCATGTACACAGTCGATGTTGTGCTCTTGTGCTTTAAATACAACCAGATACAGTAAGAGAAGAACAGTCATAGAAAAAACACAATGCTAAATAAGGAGATAAACGATAAATGGTGAAAATTGACAGTTTTTCTGTCATGTGAGCTAAAGAAGCTAGATTTATGATACCATTATTGTCAGATTTTGCTTAATTGATTGTAAAACCACAAGTTCTGATTTACTTGCTGTTTTCTGTGGTTTAAATGTGGTAAAAATATCTGGTAAAATTTTATTTGAATGTCAACTTAGAAGTATACTGGCATATAGATGAACTCAAAGCTTTCATAGGTCTTTAAAATGACTCTAACATGAGTAATCAACTGCATTTCTTGGTTAACCAGGTCTAGCACTTTCCATATCTCATCTTTTGTTGTGTCAATAACAGAGAGGAACGTTTCAGTAAGAGTAAAAGTGCCATGTAGACATTAAGTCAGGTTTTGACAGGTTTTTTTTTGATCAATTTAAAAAAAAAATCTAATTTGTTGTCTGGTCTGGTTCAAACTTTTCCCACAAAACATTCAATCAAAGTTATTTTTTTTATCATTTTTAATCAATATATGTGACCCTGGACCACAAAACTAGTCATAAGGGTCAATTTTTTAAAAAGTGACATTTATATATTTATTTCTGAATAAGTAAGCTTTCCATTGATGTATGGTTTGTTAGGACGGGACAATGTTTGGCCGAGATACAATTATTTGAAAATCTCGAATCTGAGGGTGCAAAAAAAATCAAAAATCAAAAAATCAAAATACAGAAAAAATCACCTTTATAGTTGTCCAAATGCAATGCTTCTTAGCAATGCATATTACAAATCAATATTTGTGCAAGTTTTGATATATTAACGGTATAAAATTTACTAAATATCTTCATGAAACATGATCTTTACTTAATATCCTAATGATTTTTGGCATTAAAAAAAAAATCAATCATTTTGACCTGTACAATGTATCTTTGGTTATTGCTACAAATATACCCGTGCTACCTAAGACTGGTTTGGTGGTCCAGGGTCACATATTTTCTTTATATATAAGCCAAAATGTTACTTAAAGTAGGTCAAAATGAGATATTTCTGCTTTTTTACAACTTATTTCGTTCAGTAAATGCCCATAGGTGGTTGTTTATTAGTTAAAAGAGCCAAACCCCAGATTTCTATCATTCTAGTTTTGTGGCCTCTCCAAATTTTTAGAAAAACTACAGTGCAAATTTTCATTGTTGTATCATTTTACCTAAGTTCGTTCAGAACCGTAAACCTAGAGCAATAGTATTAGTGATGGCGGCCTACAAAGACACCACTAATGTATGTTCATTACGTTGTCTTTATCAGTGTTAGTTGTGTCTACATCTGAGCAGGTGACTCGGAACATTCTAGATGGATTTAATAAGCAGGAGGTTTTGTCATCCTGGTGGTCCGGCTGAAAGATGATAGTGGTTTCCTTTTTGTTTTTTTACTTTTTTCTTTATTACAGCGGTAACATGACACTGGTCACTACCTGGCTCAGGTCATCACCATGACAAAAGCACTTGGCCATGCAGTCTATGACCCAGATAGAAAAATGTTAAAGACACAAGACACATACACGCTCATAAACACACACCAAAGAAACAAGCTTCCCCATAAAATTAACTGGTGACTGATATGAGCTTTCAGGGTGATTAGAAGCAACTCTTTTGAAGGCATAATACAAGGTTCCCACGGGTAAAACCTGGGTATATTAGGGATTTTTAGATACGATTGGACAAAAATTCATTGGATAAAAAGTGTGGGAACACTGAAGGACTTGGAGAACATCTCACAGAATTTAAAACTTTTGCTTATTGTAATCTTAGACTATAAGATTCATCCGCATGCTAATGGATAAAGAACCAAAATTGAAGTGATCCAGAAACTGATACATTTGGTTCAAATACTGATGACAGGAAGAAATCAATTCATAAGAAATCTCCAGGGATTTATAACGTCTCAGGGTTTGTGTGGAGATTTGCCCATCAGTCACTGTTCCATATTATTTCTATGTTGTCAGTATATCAGTGGCCTTATAATGGTGTTATAATGGAGGTTGCAGGAAGCACTAGCTGATCTTCTGAACTTCAGCACAGACATTTGGACTCAAGTTTTTTTTACAAGGATGGGAGATGATCAGAGAACGGATTAATGTTTGATGTACTTATGTAAAAGATATGAAACATTAAAACTCTCTAGCTGCATGACTGTCAGTATTCTTGCGAAGTTCATTACGTTTGAAAAGCAATGCAGCAGCATATATTATTAATATCTTTGAATATTACAATCAGCCAAAATACTGAGGAAAAACTGATTTAAACTTAAAGGCCATACATTTTTCAGAAAAACGCAAACACTGTAATTTGTATCTTAAAATGAAGGCATTCTCCATTTCTGGATGTGATTTTTTTTTATATTTTCATTTTTTCTACCAAATTAGAGTGTAGCACTTACAAAGTATAATATACATAATTTTGTATAACAAATGCCTGAGATTAATATCAGGTCTGTGTTGTGTTTTTTTCCGTTCAGTATGTACATAATTTAGCTGTTTGTAATAACTTTTGTGTTTATTGTTTTTTGGAGGGCAATATCAGACAATCCTGCAACCACAAACCCAACAAACTAAAAGAAAGTCACATGAGTAGCCACTGTTCAACCTTTATACTATTTTGCTGTTATTTCTTGCATAAAATCCTGTTCGTTATTCAACAAACGTGCCGTTTTGCTTTCAATTTATTTGAGGACTATTTTTGTAGTGTTACACAATATCAGAGTACATATCTCTGAGATGGCACATTGCTCTCTGACAATCATAACTTGTGCAGTTGTTGGACATGGAGTTGCTCAGAAACCCCTAATACCCAGAGACTGAATCTTGCACTTGGTAAAGGAGCTTTGTGAGATGGTGAGCAGATTTTGTAGGGTTTATTTGGATGCAGGTTCTACAGGAAGAAACAATACTGAATGTTACATGTATTTACTGTTATGTACACTGTATCATATAAATGTGAATTTACTAGAAGTCCTAAAGTAGGTTTAATGCAGTTACTATTACAAATAAGAAATAATAAACTAAATAAGATTGCAACTGGACATTTGTCTGATGTTTTTTTCACAAACACACGTGTGGTTTCCATGTCTTATGGGGACATTCCTAAATAGGTAATCGTTTTTATACTGTACAAACTTTATTTTTTTATCCATGAACCTACCCACCACACAAAACTTTCTGCATTTTTAGATTTTCAAACAACTTCCCTAAATAATGTCCTGACAAGGAATTTGGATATTCCCATCTTTGTGTGGACATTCCATGTATACCTGAAAAAAAAGCTGAAAAAAGAATCCAGAAAAAAGGTTCTATGCTTCTGTATGGCATACATCAATTTTATCAGTACAAATTTACACATTACTGAGATACTGGTTGAAAGACAAAAAATAAGATTTGGATAAGAAAGAATGAGAAAAGTGAACAGATGATGGTTGGATGGAGGTTAAACAATTAGTTTAGAACATTTTTAACTGAGAAATGTACCAAAGAGACTTGTCTGAAAACGCTAATTTAAATAAACATTTGTTTAAAATGTACTGATGTATTGTCTAAAGTATGGATGAATCACACTGCAGTGGTTTGATCGTGCTGTAAGTTTATACATATCAAATCCTTGTGGGTTCATAGGGATTTATTTTGAAAACAAATTACTCAATTGAGGATGAAATCTGATGAATGGTGCTAATGTTTCAGGTCTCCTAATACTATTTGACCTGTAGTTCTTACTTGTGCACTAACGTCTCTGAGGATTTTGGGTATTAGGAAAAGTGTTGACACAACGGATGTCTTATTCCCCTTGTGATGTTCAGCTCTAGGTCAATAAGCAAACCATCATCAAGTCAGCATTCCTCTGTCTGTGTGTGTGTGCATGTATGTACCTGATATTCCCCACGTTATGGGGAACTTACTTCAAAAGAATATGCTTAAGTGCAAACTGAACTTAATGCTTTTAGACACTTAATTGCATGTTATTATTATAGTTTAAAGGGGTCATCGACTCAGCTCTGCAAAAATCATCTCATTCTGGTTGAGGCTGCTTTAAATGCAAATGAGCTCTGCTCACCCCGCCCCTCTCTTCTCTCTGTGGAGAGACGAGCCTGTTTACTTTAGTCACATTTAGCTGCGTTTAGTCGCTAAACTTGCCAACTAGCACATTATTAGGAAAGGCGATCGCAAAGATTCATAAAAAACCCTTATACTCACTTCTGCTGTAAGTGAAGCTGGATCACGAATGATTTGCGCAAACATAGACGGATATATATACATCGGGAGGCACATTCCCTTCACAAACAAAGGTAATCTACTGCATCTTCAGCAGCTCATATGTCGAGAGTAAATTAAGTGTTCATTATTACATCCAGCAACACAACAACCTCAACCTCAATCGCTCAATCTGAGATATTCTTGTCTAATTTATGTCCCTGCTCCGGCATTAAAACAAAGAGGGCGGACTGTTACAGCTGATCTGAGGTAAAATGCTCATGTCAATCAACTATCGTGGGAGCGGCCTCTGCGGGTGTGACGTCACAACGACAGGCATCTGAGAATGGGTCGATTTAAAAAA
>JAHKKF010500325.1:0-11000 GCA_019740295.1 Labeo calbasu
ACATTTGAGAGCAGAGAAAACTGATTATTTTTCAAGATTTTTTTTATCATTTAAAGTTGGTTGGGTAGTTAATAACACATTTTTCTGTGGTGTGACAAACTCAAAACATATATTTAATATTGCTTCACGGAGATGTTTTAGAAATTTAAGAATGTTTATTTTTTACTATTCCACAGGCCCGAAAGAAATACCCAATACACTAATGAGCTAATGTTTGTTTGTGTAGGTACGCAGGAGGAAGATGATGGAGATGATCTGTTGTTGAAATATGTTGATGAGTTCTGGTGGTTTCCTCATATGTGGAGTCACATGCAGCCTCATCTTTTCCACAATGAATCTTCTCTGATGGAACAAATGATCCTGAACAAAGACTTCGCTTTGGTGAGAAAAACTATGCCGCTAACTTACCCATACACAATCACTGAACAAAACCATCATCCAGGTATTATCATATCCAGCGAAATTCTCATTCACCTAAGGAACCATTAGCTCAGCAGCGAGTCGTGTCATTTACTGTGAGAAAATGAACACTAATTATGCGTGTTTTACAGGTGCTTTGAGACTTCAGTTGTTCCTCAAATAGAGAAGTGCCTCTTATGATTTTGACAGAATCATTGAAACCTACACATGAACGGGGGAGAGTGTGAGTTTGAGCGTGTGTGTGCTCTCATTTAGTTATCTCTCGGCAACACTCCTGCATTTATTTGTCCCCCTTTTTCTGTGAAGCACCACTCTCGTGTCACACTCAAAGACACTTTCCTAGCTGAATGTAATACTCTGACACATATATTTACCCTTCATGTATTTCAGAGTGATACGCATACTGTAAATTGATGCAAGCGACCCAAGTGCAAATCCGGCTCATTCCATTTCCTGATCCCTTTCACTCTTCTGCTTCTTATCGTTCCCTGTCTGACTTTCCCTGTCTATAAAATGGACAAGATATACAGTATATAAAAAATGAGAAATGCCCTACTAAAATATGACAAAAACATTCAGATTTCCAAGAGAATTTCAAAAGAAAGGAATCTAGCTTTATACTGGCACACAATGGGGTAATCATTGGCGGTCCTCATTGTCACAGCCTGTTTTATTTAGTTTTGAGCTGTTTGGAAGCCAAACACTGCGGCTGAACCATTGGAGAGGATGTCTGCACGACCCACTGAACAAGTAAATTGTCACGCAAGTAAACTACCCTTCCATTGTTTTGTGCAGTGGCAATCGTGCACTTGTGTAGTTTGTTTATTTTTGCTCTCAGAATTACACTTTGTATTAAAGGAATAGTTCACCCAAACGTGAAAATTTGCTGACCCTCAGGCCATCTGTGATGTAGATGAGTTTGTTTCTTAATTGGAACAGATTTGGAGAAATTTAGCATTACATGACTTGATCACCAGTGGATCCTCTGCAGTGAACGGGTGCCGTGAGAATGAGAGTGCAACAGCTGACAAAAATTTCGCTAATTTCGTTAACAAAGAGTATGGCAGAAAAAATGCTTGTTGACATTTTTTTTTTTTCATGACTAAAACAAGATGATGACAACAATAAGGTCAATAAACAATAACTTTGACTATATCAACAGCCTCTACAACATGAGCTTTCATGTGTGCGATTGCCAGATATTACGAGTTCAAATCCGCAAATCAGAGCTTCTCTGTTAAAAGAATACATTTTCTGCCCGATGTTTTGGTTATTTTTTGCAATCTGGCAACCATGCACACACGCTCGCTCTTCATAACGGAAGTGCGGACGATGATCTGAAAAAACACCAAAAAGTAAACTGAAGTTTAGGTTTTTGATCTCCATGTGAGATGTTCAGCTTGAAAAAATGAAAGTGTCATTCAGCCAGTCTGTGTTCTGTCATGAGATCTCGACTATATTGTTTGCAATTATGGTTGCTGAACAAAAATGCACTTACTCAGCCGCTGTTGTTTTAATACAGAAACATTATTGCAATTTGGAATTATTGGAATTACTATTAAGAATTTAACTTTTTTTTTTTTTTGCAAGTTTTAATAATGTAGTCAGAGAGACTGCATATATAAGTCTTTGATATAAATTTATATATTAAATAGTCTATAACAAATCAGTACACTAGATGAGGTAAAATAAACCACATTCTGTGGATTTGTGCAATACCAGAAATCTTAAAGGACAACAATCATTTTGATTATAATGTGTTCTAATTCATAAGCAAAAAAAAATTCTAAAATCTAAAAAAATAAAAGTTGAACTATTATACAGAATGACGAAAATGTGATAAAGTTTTAATTGACTTAAAACTTGACTAAACAAAATACAGGACAGGGTTGAGTAAATATGATAACTAAAAAGTAAAGTAGGAGAGTTTTAAAATGAATCACCCAACTCGATTTTCTAACTTTTGCGCATGTAAAATTACTGGTCTTCATGTCATTTTTTTAACGGCCAAAAAAAGCATGTAAAGCAGGTGGTAATTTGCGCTGCTCTTGGTAGATTGCGTTGGTCATTATGAAAATTATCTGGCTGTGTTTGTGTACCTTAATGTGCGCATTGTTAGTAAGTAACACACAGAATTTTCCCCTCCCATCGGCACTTTTACAGAATTGCGCTCTAACGCTAATTTGGCCCTCAGATTAAGACTAAATGAAAAATGGCTGACAAAATTAACACTAAATCCACACAACTCCAGTACATAAATAAATGTCTTGTGAAGCGAAAAGCTGTGTGCTTTGTAATGTAATGCTGAGTTTACCCAAATCTGTCTCAAAGAAGAAAGAAACACATCTACTGTATCTTGGATGGCCTTAAGGGTGAATACATTTTTAGCAAATTTTAGAGTGAACTACTCCTCCAATGATGAGTCACAGAAAAAAATGATTTAAAATTATGTTTATATATGTATACAGCAGTGTATTGTAGATGGTTGTGTACTCGCTAGCTGTCTATCTAGACTTCATCTGCACTGTCAGGTTGTGTATTAGCATCACTGTCACTTTGCTGTTTGAATATTAGCAATACAGGCGTGTGATGTGAACGGCAGAGTGAGTGATAAACTACAGAGCGTAAAGTGCCCCTGCTGGAAGTCACAAACAAGCACGGTCTCTGTCTGAAAACATAACCGCCAGCTAAATTATAATTTGAGTCATGCGCTACGGCTTGAGCAGTTTAGCTAATAGTTTTTTATGCAAATGCAGTTTGCATTAAAATGTGACTAAAATTAAGATTTAACAAAGCTCTTTTGAAAACAATAGTCTTGTTTCATAAAGCTACTGATTGGTTTATCCATATCATTATTATCTTTGTTGTTTATTTTCCCCCACTTTATCATTTTCAATCATTTCATCTAAACAGAGTCCTTCATATTACAGTGAACTTAAAAAAAGGCTTTTAATATGTGTTCAGCCATCTGTGAAATAGAAATATTAGAAATCAAATTAGCCTAATATGTTTAACGGTGGGTATTTTTGTGTTTTACTGTTTTGCGCAAAACTACTATTTTCGGCAGTAGTTTTTATATCAGATTGTTTGCCGTAGATCTGAGACGTTAGCTTTAGTGTCAGATTCACTTTAGTGATTCACTTTGTTCAACTGATTTGTGTAAGTGAATTAAATAAAAAATGGAATCACAGCATGCTACAGTTTTAAAGTAGCACCCCCAATACTGGTGTTTATTGCTCTGTGTTTGTGGTCGTCAGGTTTTGCCTACATTATGCAGTCCAAATGTCCCCACAAGGATAGTAAAACCTCAAATCAACATTTTGGGGAGCAGCCAACAGTGCGTGCAATGAAAAAAGCTCAATAAATATACTAAATAATGTCTTAATTAACATCTATGTGATTTAGAGGTTTATGTGATGCTTAGGAAATAGAAAATATCATTAGCTCAGTATAAAAAAAATAGATGCCAGTGGAAAGTCCACACCATTATAGAAAAGCAAATATGTGTGTGTGTGAGAGTCGTATCGCTCTTAAAGTCTAGATGTAACAGGAGTAGCAACACATCCTTTTTTCCATTTTGTGACGCACATCCGAGTAAAACTGATTATTTAAAAGAAAAATGTAGGACGGGGTCTTGGTTCAGTTCATTGGTTACTGATTGGATGTAGGCAGGCTTAATGTGATCTTAAAAAAAAAGAAACATGCATAGATGAATCATTCACAATAAGATCAACACGCATTTGGAAAATAGACAGCTAACTTTAATACATTTTCCTCTCCTAGAGCTGCTATAAGGATCTGTTCATAGTCAATGACTATCAACAACACTTCAAATATTTCCCAGAAAAATCTCCTAGTGACCAAGGTCATGCAGTTAGCGTGCGCTTGACTCTGGGTGCAGAGTTAAACAGACTAGTGTCTGTCAGCTCAGAGGGCAGAGACTGTGAGAGTGGAGCTGACAGAGAATTTTAATGGGCCACGAGCAGAAGTTTGATAATCTAGAGAAGACAGCTTTGATTTGCCTTTATTGGTTTGGGGGTTTGATTAAATCAGAGAGCTGTGCAGCTAAGCTAACAGACGAGTGTACATGAGAGGATGGAGAATGTGGGTGGTTGCGTGTGTGCGTGTATGTGCACATTCTCTTGAGGGAAATTCTAAGGATTACTGGATCCTCATGATATGGAAGTTAAATCTGCGAATTCACCTCAAAATACAGTTATCGACTCAGCTGTTCTTTAGATGTCTGTTATCTCACCTATCTGATTTTAATTAGTTAGCCTAGAGAAATTTAAAAATGAAAATGGATTTTTCATAAAAATCATAAAGTCACGAATCAATAGCTCTGAGGTAGCTCTGTGTAACTCTGAAGATAAGTGTAAATGAGCGCAATAGCTATAAAAATGTGTGCGTCTGTGTCTGGGAAATGGGATTTTTGGTAATTCTGTCTACTCAAGCACTCAGCAGATAAATTAACCCAGTACTAACTGAGTACTACATGTTGGTTTTATATACATATATGCATCACATTGTGTTCTAACTAGTTATGATATGCAACAAGCTTTCTTTCAATGTAATTCTGAGGGGGGTTTTTTGTTGTTTGTTTGTTCTTCCAGCCATATCTAGCCACAATCATGACAAGCAACAATTGACAGGACGTCAATATATACAGTGCTGCTTGAAAGTTTGTAGAATTTTCTATATTTCTGCATAAATATGACCAAAAAGTTCATTAGATTTTCACACAAGTTTTGAAAATTGACAAAAAGAACCCAATTAAACAAATGAGATCAAAATATATACTTTGTCATTTATTTATTATAAAAAATTATCCAGCGTTAAATATTTGAGAGTTGCGAAAGTATGTGAATCTCTAGGATTAGCAGTTAATTTGAAGGTGAAATTGGAGTCTCAGAAGTGTTTTTAGTCAATAGGATGACAATTAGGTGTCAGTTTATGTCCTGTTTTATTTAAAGAACAGGGATCTAATAAAGTCTGATTATGTTTGTGAAAGTGAATCATGGCACAAACAAAGGAGATCTATGAGGACCTCAGAAAAAGAGATGTTGTTGCTCATCAGACTGGAAAAGGTTACAAAACCATCTCTAGAGAGTTTGGACTTCACAAATCCACATTCAGACAGATTGTTTACAAATGGAAGAAATTCTAGACCACAGTTACCCTCCCCAGAAGTGGTCGACCAACAAAGATCACCCCAAAGTGAGATGTATAATAGTTTTCGAGGTTGCAAAGAACCCCAGGATAACTTCTAAGCAACTAAAGGCCTTTCTCACATTGGTTAATATTGAAGTTCATGGGTCCATCATGAGGAGAACAATGAACAATCATGGTGTGCATGGCAGGGTTGCAAGGAGAAAGCCACAACTCTCCAAAAAACACTGCTGCCTGTCTGCAGTTTGATAAAGATCATGTGGACAAATCAGAAGGCTATTGGAGAAATGTTTTGTGGACGGATGAGACCAAAATATAATTTTTGGTTTAACTAAAAAGTGTTGTGTTTGGAGAAAGAAAAACACTGTATTCCATAAGAAGAACCTTATCCCATCTGTGATGGGATACATGGTGGTGGTAGTATCATGGTTTGGGCCTGTTTTGCTGCATGTGGGCCAGGACGACTTGCCATCATTGATGGAACAATCAGTTCTGAATTATATCAGCAAATTCTAAAGGAAAATGTCAGGACATCTGTCCATGAGCTAAATGCAGCAAGACAATGACCCCAAGCGCAAACAACCCCAACCAAAAAATAGTTCAACAAGAGCAAAGGTAATGTTTCAAAACGGCCAAGTCAAAGTCCGGACCTTATTCGTTCAAGGTTTCCCAAACTGGGGTTTGTGAAGGAACTGCAGTGGGTTTATGAGTTTAATGAAAAATTAATAATCAATTAAATCATAAAAATGTTAAATTAAAAGAAGTCATTATCAAATCAATCAAAATAAAACACTTACTAAAAAACCACGAACATGCAAATATGATACTTAATTATTAAAACAGTTATTTTAAAATCTCAGGGGTACATCAAGTAAATGTATTAGGTGAAAGAGGATCAGATGAAAAAAAACCTTGTGAATTTGTGCATTCTAATATGTTTGAAAGACAAAAGCCTTCCAAAGACATAGAAATACATGGTTAAATAACCTACAGAGTGATAATTCAAATACAAATTAATGTGTTCATCTGTAGTTGATGCAATATTGAAACATTTCTTAAACCTGAAATCCAATGGTCAAATGCTGGGTCGCCACCTGACTAATGACTGGTCTTTGTGTGAATGTACACAAAACCAGAAGACTTTCTGAATATATATAAGTGGTAGGCTATTTTAGACAGGAACATTTAAAAGATTAAAAAGAGGAATTAGAGAGAATAAAAATATGAATAATTTATTGGTATTGTGTGAATAATATGTAATCATGTAATTTTGTATTTTAAATTAAATAAAATTTAATCAAGATTACATGTAATCACTTACTACCCAGCTCTGCATGTCTATATCTACAGTATATCTATCTTTTTTTAAAGATATATTATTTTCTTCAAAATTATTATTAACATAAAGTGGTTTAATAAAATAATTAAATTATTTTTTATTTATTTATTTTTATCTTTTTTTTATTTTATTTATTTATTTATTTATTTTTTTTGTGGTGTTGAAACTGGATCCTTTTTATTAAAGACCCCATATTAAAGAGCTGGTTTTATGGTTAAGTCATGGCCATAAACTCTGTCTATTATTCCATCTTAATTAAACTGAAGATGTCCTGGAGAAGTCCTCAATGTCCTGCAAAATGATCACTGAAAGAAAGTGGGAACTTTTCTGAATTTTGATTGGTGTTAAATGTGTTTAAGTTGTAAGTCATCCACTTCAGTACTCGATTACTTACGTGTTTATGAAAGTTTGTAATATGCTTGTGTATGTGCAGGACATCAACGATATTTATATACATAGTTATATATATTATATATTTATATATTTATTTGTATGTGTATTTCTCATTACAGGAGCATGGTATTCCAGTAGATCTGGGATATGCCGTGGCCCCTCATCATTCTGGTGTATATCCAGTTCATATTCAGCTGTATGAGGCTTGGAAGAAAGCTTGGGGGATACGAGTGACCAGTACTGAGGAATACCCACATCTTAAACCTGCACGCCACCGCAAGGGATTCATACATAATGACATCATGGTACGACTCAACACACAGAGGACACATCATTACGCCACACAGAAATCGTACATGCATGACAAAAAAATGAATTTTCCCTGGGATCAAAATCACAGGAAACAATCACACACTTGAAAGGTTAATATCACAGAATATTAATATTAGAATGTGTAATAGTTTAATATTTAATATTTGATTTCATCCACAGGCAGTGTCTTACAAGATCCTTCCTCAATGCCTTATTAAAAATGTAGCGTGTTATAATATTTTGATCTAGCTAACCAAAAGAACTTTTCTTAACCCATTAGTGCTATGCTAGCAGGCTAAGCTGTCAATAATAAACTTGCTTAACATACATAACATCAGTGATTGTGGACAAGACCTATCTCATGCTTTGCAGGAGGCTGTATAGATTCGCAATCTGCCACTGGTTGACACAGGTAGTGTTGTGAAAAGCAGTGAGACTTGTCTGCAAGAGACTGCCAAAATACAAGCAACAGCTAGCATAGCAAATCAATGAAACACACACACTCCAAAAGAATTAATGATGACACACTGGGACTCAGATGAAATACCCCATAGTGCATTCACCACAGCCAAATCTATTAGTGGTACACACACACAAATTTTGACTAGATGTCCCCAACCGCAGTTTTGAATCAATTTTTTAAATAGCTTTTGCTGTCTCTGTCCCTCATTTCTGGTTAAGGGCTCTGTGGCTATCTGAAGATTTCATTTAAAGTGATAGCTTACCCTGAAACGAAAGCTCTGATATAATATATTCACCCTCATGTAATGTTCAAACCCAGACTTTCTTTTTGGCCATTCTGAATAATATCTCCTTTAATGTTTCACTAAAGAAAACCTTTTTTAAATAAACCTTTTTTTTTATATTATTTATATCTCTTCCCGGTCTTTTAATAAAGATAAATTTGGAAGTAGGACCTATCATTTTGTAATATACAAAATATAATTTAATAATATATAATATAATTTCTCTTGTTAAGGTCAAAGCATAAACCTAACTAGATTTCATTAGATTTATGCTTGAAAAAAAAAAGCAATTTGACAAAAAAACAGTTTGCAATTTTAGTAAATTCAATTATTTTAGACTGTTGGATATTTTACTGAAAAAACTGATGCTGATTAGGAAAATGAGTTTTTAAAGCACAATGCAATCTATTTCATAACTCTTATGAAACAGCAGGAATTAATGCACCCTTTATTTGGTTCTTATGAATGCTTGTGCCTTGTTTTTGAAGTTCAGACAAACAAATTAGAGTACTTTCTTTTGTTTAAGCACCAGCCCACTACGACATGTCTTTCTTTGTTCTTTTCTAGTGAATTAGAGATGTGTCACTTTCTCTCATTCACAATACAAAAGAACAAACGTTGGCAGGCCTAACTCAGATCAGTTTTGTTTTTATATGCAATTTAGCTGTCATCATCATCTCTAGCTTTTTAAAAGCGTTCTGAATCAATCTAAAGACAGATGTTTTGCAGCAGGTGCTTGTGAGCCCAAATATCAGGCTTATTTTTTATTTAACAGATGCACCAAAACAGGTTTTGGGTCAGTTGTTCGGACACCTGTGGGCTAACTGCTGGCCTCCTCGCTGCAAGCATGACAGGTCTCAGATCAGAGATCCAGAGCCCTGAATCCTGATGAGTATAGATCCATGGAGCTATGAAGCATGTCAGAGTGTTACAGTCTGATTTGGCTCTGCAATACAGCAAGTTGACAACACGCTATAGAACTAACTGCTCCTTTCACAAACCACCACAATAATATACTGACAGGGCAAGTTACTTTCAGTGAGAAGAAAGGGGAGGGAAGGTGGGTGGCAGAAAAGCGAAGAGGAAGGACAGAGCACATGAATAGTGTCTCATAAATTCTCCAAGCATGCTATTGGGACAGGCAGTTTAGTGTGTTTGCACTGGAATTGAATTTTAGGAGATGGAGTAGATTAAAATATTAAATCAAGACCACATGTGTGCAATACAATTGTTCTTTGCCCGTCAAGTGTGTGTGTGTGTGTGTGTGTGTGTATGTATGTAGTATCAGCAACGGCACGCGTTTCGTTAAACGTGTGCCATACAATAAAACACAGAGATGTTAAAGTGGGAAAAGCAATTACATTTAAGTTAGATGGAAAGATTGGAGAGAGTCCCAAAGATCTGTTCCAGCTCAATCAAGCAGTCCGAAAACAAGCATATGGGTGATGAAAGCTCTTATCAGTGCATTAGAGCCCAGTGTGTTTGTGGGTGTGTTAATGTAATAGATTTTGCTGTTTTAGCAGTTTGAGTCCAGCCTCTCTGATATTTACACACTGTTACAGTGTTGAGAAATTGACTCTGTTGGTCCTTATAAATGTACCAGCATCTCTCAACTTGCTTCTTCCTGTCTGTCATACACAGAGAAGGTACAAGTACAATATGTCAGACATACAATATACTGTTCAAAAGTCTGGGGTTTGTAAGATTTTTCAAAAATGGGTAACATTTTACAATAGGCATGTCACAGTTCTCAATATAATATCGAACCGTTCGGTTCAGTTCGTCCACGGTTCAATACGCGCTTGTGAATTGCGTTTTTTCCGTTTTGCATTTAAATAACTTACTTGTTTTATTTCTCTCGGAATTTGCTGTATATGTGCCGGCGATTTCACATGCTGAAATGAGGAAACGTTCCCCGCTTATATTTGAAAAAGCAACACATGCAGAGCATCTTCCCTTCTAATGACATGCAATGATAAGCCTTTCTAAACCCGTTGTCCAGTAAAAGTTATAAAAACATTATAACTTGTTTTTAATTCACAACATCAGTCGAGTGTTTGAAATAACTTCCTTATGTGATCTGATGTGGATTCTTATCACAGAATGAGGCAGATAATAAATTCTATACTCATATTCTATGAATATCGATTAACAATGGCTTATGAAAATACACGAGATGGCTTGAAGAACACAGATAAACCATATATTATTGCAGACGAGTATTTATTGTCATATCTTGTTTTTATTTAGTTACAGCAATAGCCATGCCTTTATCTACATTAGATAGGGCTGGGAGTCGATTCCAAAAAGAATCGATTCCTCGATTCCGAGGCGTTGGGAATTGGTTGGAATCGATCCTATCAAGGGGAATCGATTCCCCATTCATAGCCATTTTCAGTTCAACAAAGCTTATCTATGGGCGCCTCTTAAACGAACGGCTGCATCGTACGAAGGCTGCATATCTCGGCTGCTGTCATCAAACGTCGCTCAACATCGATTCACAAAAATAAACTGAATGAAAAGAGTCGGTACTGAGCTCGTTTGAGTTTGAGGATGCAGCCTTGCTCGCTAATAGTGATTAGAAGTCTGATTCGTTTCCACGAAAAGGTTCTTTCGGATAG
>JAHKKF010500326.1:0-11119 GCA_019740295.1 Labeo calbasu
ACACACACACACACACACATAACTACCTTTATTGTAACTTTAAATAAATTGAATATGTCCTTGATGAATTTAAGTATTACTTCCTTTCATATATATATACACACACACATTCACACATAACTGCCTTTATTGTAACTTTAAATTAATGTAATATGTCCTTGATGAATAGAAGTATTAACTCCTTTCAAAATTTTCTTACCCAAACTTGTCCACACAAAGCTAGGAACTTAATGATACCCTCATACAAAGTATGTAGAAAACCAAGCTTTTAACAGTGTCTTAAAAGACAATTCTACACTGTACTAACGCTAAACAAAACACACAATGTCAGTGCAAAATGGAGAGCATATCACTGGGAAGTGTACAAACCACCAAGAATTAGCAACCTGGTAGGTGGCGTTGAATCCGTGTCCAGGGCTGTGCGGTTTTGCGTGGTAGAAGATGCTCATCTGTCCCTGGGACGACTCCAGCAGGGCTCTTCTGTGGTTATTATGATGAGAGAGACTCTGCAGAAGACGTTCTGCACGTTCTCCCAATCCGTCGTAAACACGAACAGAGTCTCCCACACCCAGCTGAAGGTCCACCTGCAGCACGAGCGGCTTTGGGTCCTGAAGCGAAAACAATTAAGCAATTAACGCTTTAAGTGATTTAATGCGATCAAAATGAAAATAAATGAGGTTCTTATCATACTTGTGTGTCTAGGAACCACGTGCAGTGAAGATCTGTGCCAGCGCTCCTGTTCGGACGGAAAAAATCAGGTGAGGCAAACGTCCCGTAGAAGTTGACTAAGCGTTTTCCACAGGACGTGTCAGGACAGTGGGCCTCGTCGGATCCGTCAGGACAGTCCCGGGCTCCATTACAGCGCAGAGACACCGGCAGACAGCGGGTAGATTGAATATCAGAGCACTGCAAGGTACCAGGCGGACACAGACTGACCCGGGCGGGTGTTGGTGGGGCAGCACAGCTTCTTTCGTCTGTACTGTCTCCACACTCGTCCAATCCGTTACAGCGCCAGGAACGTGGAATGCACTTACCATTTCCACATAAATATTCATCGTTCTCACAACTGCTCTGACCCAGTCGACCTAATGAGTAAAGAACAGACAGAGACAAAGAGAGTCTTTTGCACACGTAACACTGACAGTTTGCTGAAATAAGCTAATCAAATCTACCCACTCTGCAGATGGTGTTTGCCTGGTGACAGCTTAACAAACACAGCCGTTCAGTATTATTGATTGAACTGCACCTCTGAGGAAAACGCACAAACACAGCATTTCACCCCTCACACGCACACACTCAGCGACATGCACACGTCCCATGGAGCTGATGACAGCCAATTATCTCCTTCATCTTCATTAGTTACATATTAGATCTAACTAAATAATCAACAGCAGAGATCTGTCTAGTACACACTGACAGTAGTGCAATCCAAATATGCGCATCACTTCTCACAGGACATTATGTAAGAAGTGCTGCAAAGCATTAGCGTTTCATCACGGCTCTATGGCCATACACTATTGATCTGCTAAGCCTGCATTCGCCTGGTCAATCTGTACTTACAGTAAATCTATATGCCATGGGAACAGTCTTTATGATTTAGTGCCTCTCTAATGTAGGAAAAACAACTAAATCAGATGAAACATTACAACTCAAAGGAAATGCATAAAGTATGATAAAAAATATGCACAATCAATTGGTATTAAACTGTAGAACACTAACATAACATGGTATCACCAATGTACTTGTTTGGAGTCTTGTTCACTCAAAAATTAAAAGAATAAAAACTGTATTGGCAGTACGGAAAATGAGAAAAAAATTAAAATGAGAGAAAATGACATACACTACCAGTCAAAAGTTTTTGAACAGTAAGATTTTTTTATATTTTTAAATCCAAAGTACAGCAAAAAAAAAGAACATTTTTGAAATAGTTTTACTATTTAAAATAACCTTTTTCTATTTCAATATATTTTAAAATGTCATTTATTAATGTGATCTCAAAGCTGAATTTTTAGCATCATTACTACTATAACTGTTTTAAATACTGATAATAATAATAAATGTTTCTTGAACAGCAAATCAGCATATTAGAATGATTTCTGAAGGATCATGTGACACTAAACTTACTGTTCAAAACTTTTGACTGGTAGTGTAGTTATAATATTAGAAGACTTGGAATATAGGGCACAAGTACTAACCACTTTTACTACAAAACACAAAAGAGGCTCTAATGAACATATGCACGCTCTAAGTTCACTCACCTCGTATGTAAGATAGTCTGAAGCCTTGTGACTGTCCAGAGCTGTTAGCCTGCGAGTGGAAGTAGACCCAGACTCGTCCTCTGGAGGAGATGAAGGGAGGAGGAAGAACAGAGCCACATAACCGATACTCAGCTTTCCATGTGGGGCCGAGCAGCAGCCAGTCACCCCTGCAGTCCCCCGTGTCCTCCACATCAAAGCTGTGAAAACTGGACACAGCAAACACATAGTGCTTAATGCACAGGCTTGAGTTTCTGCTGTTTCAGCACTTCCACTGTATAAAAGTTTATATACTACATAAAATATTCTAGAGCAATATTATCAAAAGAAATGTCAGAGCCACAATAAATCAATAGAAAAGATTAGCAGAAAATGTCAAATTAACATTCTAAAAAATACAACAGCTTTTATCCCAGCATAGCAGAGCTCTGTTTTCTTTTCTTCTCATTACGTAAACCATTTTTGTTTTCTATTTTTTTAAGGTTTCATTTGCAACCACGCCACCCCCTTCTGCTATGACAATATAAGACAGTTCTGTTTGTGTAAAAGCTGAACAGTAAATTGGAAAATATTAAAAGAAAGAAATGGAAGAAGAGCGTGAAAACTATTTTTTTTTTTTCTAATTTTTAAGATATTTACATTATATTTAAAATGTTAATATTAAGATATTTGTATTATTTTTTAAAATAATCAGTTTTATATTTTCACAACAAAGCAGTATATTTTTTCGCTTTTTTTGCTTTGAGGAAGCGAAGTGGGAGAGAGAGAAGGGTAGGATCAAGAAAGGTCAGATTCAAACTAGGGACGCCCGTAGCTGGTGCAGACCACATGGACTCTTTTACTCTTTACTACCTTTCTGGGCCTTGAACGTGGTAGTTGCGTTGTTGTCTATGCAGGGTCAGAAAGCTCTCGGATTTCATAAAAAATATCTTCATTTGTGTTCTAAAGATGAATGAAGGTCTTACAGGTTTGGAACGACATGAGAGTAATTAATGGCAGAATTGTTTATTTTTGGGTGAACAATCCCTTTAATATCTCTCCTTGGAAATAGTTTTAATCAGTACAGTATTTCCTGTGATACTCATTGTAGTTTCAATTGTGATATCTTCTTAAATTACACATTCATATTCATTTTTCCACATAATAGGAATGACCCTATAATATTTCAGCAATACCAAGATGTGGGAGACCATAAGTGAAACAGAGATAATATTTGCAGTGGAACTATTATCACTTTACACAGGCTACAGAGTACTACCAGAGTACACACACACTAACACAAATACTTAAGAGTGAGAGATAAAATCAGCATCCAGTACCATTACAGAAGAGCAGGCTATTTGCAGCCAATAACTTGACAACATTACACATCTATTGGTCTGTTCTCTTTCTTATCTCTTTTTCCCCATATACTCTCCAAATCTCGCTGCTTAAACAAAGGCTCCTCTACTGTTTGTTTTAAGATATTTCATGACCATGTAAGTGCCAAAACATGTCAGATGCAGACACACTCAGGTGTTTTGAACAGATTTCTCCTAATGATTTTACATTTGAGAGGTGAAACATAACACAAATATATTTCACCCATAAGCAAGAATAAGCTTGTTGCAAAAATGAATGGTAAGAGATTGTTCATCAGAATGCAGAAGATATGACTTTCACCCCTACTGTGTGACCCAATAACTCTGCAGAATCTATTTTAATTTATATGATAAAATACACATTAAACTGTGCGGTATAGTGATAGTCATTAAAATACAGACATTCAAATCTCTTCTGGCTGTCAGTCAAATGCACAAGCACAGACACAATATGCAAAGCTTCTGAATATTTCAGACAGGGCTTGCATTAAGGATGACCTGATGGCCTCAGGCCAATGCCAAAGAGTTTTGGGTCAGTTGGCAGAACTGTCACTTCACCTATCAAACCAGTGCTGCATTGCAACAATGTCTTATATTCAGCGATTACTATTTAGCTTTTTGTGATGTATTAAACATTGCTGAGAAATTGCCAGAACTAAATCAAGGTAACACTGGCTGGCTGGCAGACAAAGATTAGGTAAATAATATCTTGTGATAGTCATTAAATAATTTCGAATATTATAAACAAATCATCCAGTACGATCAGTTTCCAGCAAAAATATATTAAAGTGGACATATCATGAAAATCTGACTTTTTCTGTGTTTAAGTGCTAAAATTGGGTCCCTGGTGTATCTACCAACCCAGAAAACGTGAAAAAGGACAACCCAGTAACTTTGTTTTGGAAAGCCGCTCAGATTTCGCTGGCCCCGTGACATAGGAAGGAGATTGTACTATATTACCACCCCTTAATCTGCATGTTTCCACCCACAGTGCCGTCATTTAGTTTTCGTAAGCGACAATAGTGTGCCTGTTTTAATGCCATTTTACTTGCCAGTTTCAACTTGCGTGTATTTGACTGTTTAAGCGCTATGAGACATGAAAGAGAACTTAGTTTAGTACTCACATGCCATGTGACAGCCGCTTTCAGTGCGTGTGCTTCGGATGTGTGCGTTCAGAAAATCGTATATCAGAAGTTTAAACTAAGACGGATTTAAAACGCATGATTTCAATGAGATAGACATGATAATCAAAACTAAACAGAAGTTTTTTGGCAGATTATCTGAGATATGAGCTGTAAAGGCACAGCTCTATTCTGGAAAAGGGGGCGGGGAGCAGCAGCTCATTTGCATTTTAAAGAGACATGCACAAAAACAGTGCGTTTCTGCTTCCACTCAAAATAAGTATTTTCAAAATTATATAAAAAAATGATCTGTGGGGTATTTTGAGTGGAACTTCATAGACATATTCTGGGGACACCTGAAACTTATATTACATATTTGTAAAAACAGGCATAATAGGTCTCCTTTAAATTATAGATACATGGGATTACATTATAGTAGTCTAGTTTACATTTTAGCAAATTAAAAACCTAAGTTGAAATCATAATAAATTATTAGTTACTTAAAAAACATCAAAAACCAATAATTACCTTTAAAAACTAAAAATATTAATATTTTTCTTTGTAACACATCAAATAAAACATTTCTTGCAATGGGAATAGAGAAAATAGCAGCAGGAAAATAAACTGGATCCACAAAAGAAAAGAAATTAAAATTCTCTTTATCAGAACTATTATCCTTTTCCACCTTAAGGTTTCCTCTAAAAACAAATCTCTGAGGAGATGATGTCATGCTTTTAGATAATATCATTAAAGCGGTGACGAAGCCCACTCACACACATACACGCACAACAGTGGCAAGAGAGGCAAGAACAAGTACATTATAAAATCCCTACAGTCAGCTCTAGTCATACAGCAGTCTAAGCGCTTTCATATGGAAGAATGCGCAAACCAATTTACACTCACAAACAGGCTCATAAACACTGAAAAAAACAATTAATTCGTTTGGAAAACGCTTGCACTGGTTTTTAGTTCGGAAATATCATATTTTCACACAATTGACTAGTAAAAGCTGCTGGGGACTCTAACAGTGTGAAGTTGCTGTGACTAACTGTTGTTTATGAAAAGCAGCATTTTTTATGCTTGCACAGTGGAGAAATACAAAAAGGACAGGCACCATGAACAGGACAGATGCTGAATAGGCATTAAACGGTAGGACATCTTGTTATGTACTATGGTAATAGAAAGAAATAAGTCAGCACTCATTTAATCACCGCTGTGAGACACTGCTTGTGTGTGTCTACCTGATAGTGATCACATCTCCGCGGCTTCCCTGTATATTCCAGCTGCAGTTCACTCCGGCCGGGTAGTTGAGGGGCCATGATGGGCTGTAGATCACTCCTCTCCTCTCTGTGTGTAACTCCACTTTACCGCCACAGGCAGCTGAGGAAAACACACACACACACAAGACATGTGCATTGTTTGTGTGTGGCAGAGTGACTCATGAGTGACCACAGCTATCAGACTGTGATTGAGATGACATCAACACATCACACCAGGTTTTATGGATTCCTGAGTGCAGGCCAGGTATATATGACGAGAATTTGATCCACTCACTCAAGAAGGATCAGACAGAGCCTGTGGAACTGCACTGACACACGATACTCAGTTTAGTGGGGAGGTGTGTGAGAGTGTGTGCTAATGATTATGAATTTCAATAGAAATACAATAAGGCAAGGAAGAAATAGCCTACGAAGCAACCGAAATAGTCCAGAAATTCCAAGTGAGCGTATAAACAATTCACTTTTTTTTTTTTTTACCTCCCTTCATCTATGCTAAAGTCTACTGAAAGAGAAATAATGGCAATTAAGAACTGTGTCTATTTATGGACCTTTAGACACATGAACTTCCTAGACATATATATATATATATTAATTCAGAAATAACGAATGATTGGAAATGTCTAGGAAGTTCATATATATATATATATATATATATATATATATATATATATATATATATACACAGTTGAAGTCAGAAGTTTACATACACCTGATGCAGAATCTGCAAAATGTAAATTATTTTACTAAAACAAGAGGGATCACACAAAATGCATGTTATTTTTTATTTAGTACTGACCTGAACAGGAAAATTATATTCATAAAAGACATTTACATATGGTCCACAAGAGAAAATAATGGATGAATTTATTTACATACACTTCATCCTTAATACTGTGTTTTTACCTGAATGATCCACAGCTGTTTTTTTTTTTTGTGTGTGTTTGGTGATAGTTGTTCATGAGTCCCTTGTTTGTCCTGAACAGTTAAACTGCCTGCTGTTCTTCAGAAAAATCCTTCAGGTCCCACAAATTCTTTGGTTTTTCAGCATTTTTGTGTATTGGAACCCTTTTCAACAATGACTATGGTTTTGAGATCCATCTTTTTAAAATGAGAACAACAGAGGGACTCATATTGCAGAAGGTTCAAATGCTCACTGATGCTCCACAAGGAAAAACTATGTAATAAGATCCAGGGGTGTAAACTTTTGAACGGAATGAGGATGTGTACATGTTTCTTTTTTGCCTAAATATCATATTTTTTTCATTTAGTACTGTCCTTAAGAAGCTACAAAAGATACTTACATGTTCCCCAGAAGACAAAATAAGTTAAATTTACCCTGATCTTCAAATTCAAAAAGTTTCCACCTCCGGCTCCTAATGCATTAATCAGTGAGCCTTTGAATCTTCTGTAATAGTTATGCAACTATTACAGAAGGTTCAAACACTCACTGATGCTTCTGAAGGAAAAACGATGCATTAAGAGCCAGGGGTGAAAACATTTGAACAGAATGAAGGTGTGTACATTTTCATTTTTTCATTTAGTACTGCCCTTCAGAAGTTACAGAAGATACTTACCTGTTTCCCAAAAAACAAAGTATGCTAAATTTACCCTGATCTTCACCCTGATTAAAAAAGCTTTCACCCCCTGGCTCTTAATGCATAGAAAGGGTTCAAATACACAAAAATGCTGAAAAACCAAAGAATTTGTGGGATCTGAAAGATTTTTGTGAAGAACGCATCTCTCATTTGCCCAAGGACTGCTTTTACTCTACAGATAATATGATGGTGCCTATGAGCGGCTGAATGCCTTAGGCAAAGCTAAAAAAGAAGAAACTGATACCCGGTTCTCTGTGTGAAAGAACAGGACAGAGATGAGGGGAATCCCAACATATACACACAAAACATTTTATGATGTTGAGCCTCAAGGCTCACCTCACTGACATCCTTATACTTCCCCAGATACATACAGCACACATATACTTTAATCAGGGCAGATGCCATATTGAATTTTACACAGATGAAAATAAGGCTGTGAGGGATAGACTACAGTCTACAATGGCTGTTTTTGTTAAATGAAATTATAACAATCACCTCCACACACAAAGGAACTCTTGCAAACGATTACAGCTGAATATAATGAACACCCCCATTGTCTTTATTAACTGGATGGAACATCCTCTAAAGGCTGTCACAATATCAGCAACACACACTCACATTAGTGGGGAAAACATGTCTGGACAAGGAATATCCTTAGTCAAAGGGAAAAGCTTGTATTTGGGAGTGTGGGAGTGATAAAGACAGACAGAGCAAGGTCCCTTTGTCTGTCTGTGTGTGAGAGATGAAGAGCTCTAGGTGTTATTGGTACTATCAACATGCCCCCACCCCCAAACCAAACCCTCTTTTGTCACCACCCCTTCACTGGAGACCACCACCAACACAACCATTCGTTCTCTTTCCGTGCTTCTGTCTCTGATATGAGCGCATCTGCTTGAGTAAAAGCAGGCGTCTTTTTCTCACATATTCGCTCTTTTCTATCTGCGGTTGTTTGTTGAGCATTTAGCCGACCTCAACAGATCATGTGTTACTCAAACAAGCCTAGAGTGCTATCTAGGAATAGATTATGGGTGAGATCAGATGCCCAATGCCTGGTAGACCGTGAAAGCACTGCTTTAGTTTTATTTCTGATACTGTCTAGTTGCGAACATACATTTTATGCTCATAACTGATGCTCAGAATTCTGATGAAGTTGAAAAAGTCACTGTGCATTTGTTGGACTGGTTTAATCTGGTCTCCAAGCCTGGAAGATGCTGGTGCTTGGTAGGTTCATGTGCGTTATCAGTCTGACCGACTGAAAAGTGTCCCAAACCCTTGTAAAACCCACTAACAGACCAGCCTGGGAAACCAGCAAACCAGTTCAGCACAGTTGGTAAGTGGTACACGTAATGTTTACATTACGACAAGGTGTGTAGAATTGCACTTAAACAACTTCATTCTTTTTATCCATGCAAGGCTGCACAATAATACACATTTGTTACAAAAATTCGCAATCTGCCAGTCGGTGTTCGAGGAGATCAGACTGATACCGCCGTGTTTATAACTGCCATGGCAACAAGCCAAACGCTGATCTGTCCTCCTCGATTCTCCCTATATGAATGCTGCAAAACCTGCGCTCGCCGCTTAACCTTTCTTTGTCATCGCTGCCATTTGCATACTTAAACCTATAATCACCTGCCATATGTCTGAATGAAATAATATGTGATATTATTCTGACACGTGGGCTGAAAGAGATAAAATGCAATAAAAAGTGAAAGCTTGACTTCTGGTCTAATCTAAACCAGTCGTGCGCCTCACTCTTTTGTTTTATTAAATATATCACAATTATATATGTGACAATATCACAATCCCCAAGAAGTCTACTTACCCACACAAACCCAAGCCCAGCGTAGACAAATCCATTTCACAAGGTAAAGCCGAATCGCCCCGATTCTCTCCATCATCACCAGCATCTTCTTCTTGTTCTCAGCTCAGGTCATTTCCTCAGAATCCGGACAGATTTTGCAACGCATCTCATGTCGGTTTCACGCTCACGCTCGATTTAACGTCTTCCACAAGCATCAAAAGCAACGTCTCTCCTTCTTTCCGAGAGGCTCATTGCGCTGTCTGGAGGGAAAGGCAGAGAGACCTTCAGAGGAGAGACGGGATTGGAGGTTCAGTGGGGACAACACAGGACACACACTGATTCTTCATCAATGAATTGCTTTTCTTGGGGAGATCACTAAGCCTGTGACATTCACTTATTAATCACTACATCGTTTACTTTTCGCAATATATCGTTCCACTACTTCCATATAGTTACACAGTGTGCCAATTATGTAATAATATTTTATGTATGGTGAAGTAATCGCGGCAATGCAGCTCAGTGGACTTCTGTCCATCGAAGACTGATGGAGCGCATCTCATGAGATCATTATTCAAAACACAAAGCTAGCATGATGCTAATGTAAACGCCACTATGCTTTACTTAAATGTAACATCTTAATACAAAAGTGTGGGTACACACGTGTAAATGTTTTGATGTAATCATGTTAACAGTTTTTTTTTTTTTAAATTTGCTTTGGTTTGTTTTTATGGTTGGGAGTCTTACCAGCTCTAAGGACTGTGGCAGTGAAAGCCTGCACTCTTGTGGACGGAGGGATGCATCGCTGGAAATCATGGCGTGTGCACCATTTTAATATTTACATACTTAGCAATAAAATATATCGTGTCGGAGTCATTTTTAAAGATTTCCGCACCAACTGGTTTTAACATTCAAACGTTTTTGCTCGTTTTCTCCAACGTACATTCGAATCGAATGCTTTTTGCGATACGTTTCCTGTTGCATTAGTCCATTTTGAATCCGATTTTTATTGTATAAATTGTTGTTTTATTTAGTATCATGTCCTTAAAAATATTGCTGTGCCTGCATAGCACAAAAGGCACCGCTGGGATTCGAACCCAGGATCTCCTGTTTACTAGACAGGCGCTTTAACCAACTAAGCCACGGCGCCGCTGTGTGATTGGTCATTGGTTGACGTATATGTACGTCACGCAATATACACTACAGTATGTGAAACAGGAAAAGGTTGCAAATATGCATATTTGTTTAGGTTGTATAATTTTTAATTTTTTAACATTTTTGCGCATCAAAATGCGCGCTACGATCTGGTATCGATTGCCCATAGAGAACACTGTAAGTTACAAATGTGATGGTGAATAATTTACTATATTTTTGGTGTGTGTGCGTGTCAGCTATATCCCTTTAAGACAAAAGACTTTACCTGTCTGTGTCTGACTTACCCTTAGGAAAATTAACCTTGGTTTTACTACAAATAAATAAAAGAAAACATGGTTGCCATAGTTAAACCAAAAACAATGGTTCTGTCACGCTAACTAAAGTTTGACCATGGTATTTGTAGTAAAGCTGTAGTTATACAAATGGTAGTCAATACCAAAAAAACATGGTTACTACACATGGTTACTACACTAAAACTAATTTTCGTAAGGGTATTTATGTCACTTTTACAGTATACGTCCTGACAGAACACCCCCCCCCCCCCCCCCCCC
>JAHKKF010500327.1:0-20105 GCA_019740295.1 Labeo calbasu
GGCAATTTTGTCAAACAGCTAGTGTTTAAAAAAATAAATATATATATATATATATATATATATATATACATATACTTATTTTTTACAAATACAGAAATATTCTGTAAATATTCTATGTTTGTTGTATGCATATGGAAAATACAGACAATTCTTTGGTGTTCTCATTTTTGTCTTTTTTAAAACATCCTCCCATAAAACGAGACAGAAATAAAACATCACCTGGGTTAACTGGCCTGTCATGGAGCAAGGAAATCATCATTTTTTGTTCTATTATTTGATGTACTGTAACTGTAATGTACCATTTGTGACTCATAGTGTTTAGTAGAGGTTGTGAGGGTGTAATTTTTGTTTTGTTTCAAGCTCAAAAACAGCACTGAGAACAGAACACAGTATAATTGTCACATTGGCAAATGTGGGTCAACCTACAACCTGTACCTGTGGAAGGTTTGTGTGTACTTTTAACCGCAGATAAATGTTTTCTAAGTACATTTGTGTGGTTAACATTTCAGAATGCAGCAGGTGTGTTTATAGAAGATTTGAGACCATAATGAGGCCTGCAATGAAAAAAAGACACTGCATAACACTTGCATCCCAATGTTTTGCTTAGGATTAAAGTATCAATATTTTAAGACACTCTATCTTTCATTGCTATCTATATACCTGTGTTCTAAAAACGTCAAGAATTAACCTGCTTTTAACGTTTTCAGAGCCTGCGCATCTCACATCAGTGCCTTTTTGGTTTTTCCCCCACGTCTGAATACCTAAACCAGGGGCGTAGACACCTAAAAATAGATGCAGAAATAGTTTTTTTTATAATCGTAATAAACATGGGCGGAGCTAGGCAGGGGCCAGCAAGAAAGACCAAAGCACCATTATTAGCCTATAAAAAAAATAGAAAATTGGTAAAAAAAAAAAAAAATCGTTTACACATAAATTAAGCAGTTTAAAAGTTCACATACACTTGATGTGTAAACAGAAATTAAAAAAAAAAAAAAAAAAAAACATTCTGCGAAAAGGACTTTTCCTGATTTATGTATGTACACTCAGGATAACACCAAAAGGTTGTGCTTTGTTTAAATAAAGAAAATAAACGAGATGCACTTTCTGCCGTCCCTGCGCGTCACGGCAATGAACTGGATATGTTTGCCTCACAAGCTTGAAATATTAAACGAACCAATTAATATATATATCTATTACGTGATCGGAATGAAAAGGTACATTTCTTTATTAAAGACAAATTCATGTGGAGATGGCAAAATGTGCAACGTCGACATTCGGCAACTTCGTCTTTTCAGCCAACACGGACTGAAAAGAAAGCACTAGTTTATTAACAAATAATTTAAATGTTTTCTTTTCCCCCAATACATTCATAATCATTACTTTTGCAGGCACCTGTGCAAGCTTTTGAGCGCGCTTGAACGCACAATAGGCTATACGCCTAAACGATGGTTAGTAGGTTATTATATTCATTAATTTAATATAAACGTGTGAGTAGTTGCCTAGAAAAATCTTTAGTCGAAGGCAAGTCTACTTGGCTGTTTCCGTTTTTAAATTAAAAATGCTGACATTTCGAAAAGCGCGCCTGCTAATAACGTCACGTTATATTGTCATGCATTAGTTATGCATGCCTAATTGGGGGGTGCTTTGGTCTTTCTTGCTGGCCCCACCCTAGCGCCGCCCATGTTTATTACGATTATTAAAAAAAAAAACATTTCTGCATCTATTTTTAGGTGTCTAAAATGGGACACGCCCCTGACCTGACGTTAGGATTTTTTTGCAGATTAATCTGACAATTAATCTGGCACACCCAGCTTTTCTGATGCACACCCAGAGGTTCTTTTCTGGCTACGCTACTGACCTAAACATACTTTATTGGTCCCTAAAGCAGTTACAGTGTAGTGCTTTGACCTCTTCAAATAGCCACGTCCTCTGAAATTAGTTCCACTTCATTACTTAGCTTTTGAGTTCCGGTCACATGGTCATTAAATGCGCTAGGGGCAGTCTTTGGCTCAGCATTGCCTGAGCCCTTAGCGCATTGCATCCGATCTGTGCCGGTCTGAGGGGTCAAATGTGACCCCCGAGAGACTCAGAGACTAGGGGCAAATTTTCAGAAAGTAGGAGAAATCAAGCACAGGGAGTCCAGCCATGGTCAGGGATGACTTTAATAAGACATACCACCGCATAGGAGGAGCTGTCACCGGGGAATCTATGGATGTTGCCGGCAGCATAACTGCAGATGGGAGACGCCTATCCAGATCAAGTCTTAACAAGTGAAACCGGGAATAAACTGATAGCTATAGTTTCGGGAACTATGGTAAGTCCTTCTTTTATGTGCGTTTATTAAGAAAACACAAAATGATTTTTTTTCGTTTACAAACATGTTCACAAGTCTATTTTAGACAAATCCGAAGTTTTGCAAGGCTAAGTTTAAGTCAAATCTCTCTCTCTCCCTCACTCACTCACTCACTTAACGAGCCAATTTGGTCATTTTTAATTTATTTTGAGGGATTTCCGTGTTCATTAAGTAATTGTCTAAAATAAAATATTTTTTTATAATTCTTAATTTACTTTTATAATTTATTTACTTTTAAAAGCGGAATCATTGTAAGGCAGCAAAATGTTATGTGTTAGTGTTTTGTTAATTACTTAATTTATTTAAATAAATTGATATGCAACTATCTAATACGAATGCGTATAAACGACAAGTAGCTAACTTTTTAAATAATGTTATTTTTTCCAAAAACGTACTTAACGTACAAAAAAACAAAACCTCTTGTGTTTATCGGAGCATAAACCATTGATCATTTGATGCCGGAGGTGTAACTGAAGTTGTTTTTCTATCGACTGTTATCGATAGGTGTAAAGTACTGCACTACAGTAGTGCGCATTCACATGAACGCCGCTGGGCTCGGTCGATCCACACACGAGCGCTATGCGGCTGCAGACAGCTTGCGACTGCATCGGCTCTCTGGCGTTTGAGGTAAGTGCATAAGTGAAACATCCTCGTGATTTTCGCCACTGCTTTGTGTCATAGTGTAGGATTTTAAACTGAGTCTAAGTTTTTGGAGGTTTAACTACACAAACGAAACGCTAGTTGTCGGAAAGGATGGTTGAGTTGAGGATGGGGAGGAAAGATCACGTTGTAGATCTGAGTGGGATGTCCTGAGCGGTGCGTTCCCAGTGTGAACCTTAGATGGTTGCAAGCCTTTACAAACGTTTGTTAAAATACAAGTTAGGAGTCACGAGGTTATTATTTATGGCAATGTAGGCTAGAAGAGTGATACTGGATCACAAATATATATCCTACATGAGGGCACTTTCTTCTAAAGTTAGTACGTGCTCTTAGGTTAAGCCTGCTTATTCTTAATACACTACTATGTTTCGCATTGTGAAAAGTTTTCATGTTTTTCATAGACTCTAAATGTTTGATGTGAAGACACTTGTAGGCAATGTTTGGAAATGTACTTCTGTGAATATGTTTAGAAAACATTACAGTGAATCAATGGAGAGGTCAAGGGATTTCCTTCCACTAGCTCTTAACTGTAATGTCACAATAACAAGACTGCATTTGTAGATTCATCAGTGACTGAGATGTATAGATCTAAATGCAATTCTCAATTTAACTGAGGTTATATTACTAATTGAAAAGGCAAACCCAACACAAGGTAATCATGATGTGTAAAGTTCCCTACAGGTATGCCAACACAACAACTGTTTGTAGGTTTGATGCCAAAGCATGACTATTCACGCTAGAATTCAACACAGTTATGAAAGCTTGTGACACCCAGTCAAGCATCTCTAACAATAATACATGTTTAACCGCATCATGCATCTGTCAGTGTATGAATTAACTATGTGAAAGACGCAAACCTTGGACACCCAGTGATTAGAGATTCTTGTGTGGGGAGGGACAAAACAGAGTAAGTTATAACAGAGGTTGTGTAACAGGTTCATCACAAGCAAGATCTGCAAGTTGAAGTTCTAGTGCAGAAGATGGCTCAGAGGAAATAAGCTGTTGCCTCAAAGATTCTTCATTTTCCTCTACAACAGCTATGCTGCCAAAAGAGCAACACGGGTGAGTGTTTTTCTCTAACTGCCTAAGTTATGAGATTAGTTTTTTTTTTTTAAGGTGGGTGTTTTTACGTTTTTATCGTCGGCCCTTTTCAACTATATATTAGTTTTGTTCCAACAGTTAAAACAAAGTGACTAGACAAGTTCTGCATGACTGTCAAATAACGACTAATGCAATTATCTGGAAAAGGACCTTGAGTGGTGGTCCTTTCCAATGCAGCTTCCTGCACTTAACCTTGTACTGAAGCATTCACACATGTGATCTGGCATACATGCATGCATGCAAGCACACACACATGCACAGACATACTCCGGGGTGGCCCTTGGTAAGCACATGGAAGAAAATGTTTTCACTTACAACACACTGGCCCAATTCATTGCCCTGTAATCCTCTAAGCAGTTTCTGCATGCTTTGGCCTCTCCACTTGTCTGTTTTCTCTTGAAGGAACAGCCAACTACTTGAACTCATGCGCTTTATGTACGAGAGCTGTACGAACCACATATTTTCTGTCTGACACGGTTGTGTTTTCATCAGTGAAGCTATGAATTTCCAGATCACTTTGTCCTCAAAAGTTCTGCACACAATGGCTTTAGATAAGGAAATAAAATTCTGTTGTCTTTTACTTCAAAATTTGTATGTTTTTCTCTCTTCTGTGGAACACAAAGCAGATGTTTTGAAAGTGATTGGACCATGACTTCAGTGAATTAAGTGGTAAATCTTTGTCCATTTCTCATTCAAGGCTATTGAATGGCTCCAAAAGACTGAAACGTAATGCATTTATGTTCTTCTTGTGCTTTTTGGGGCTTGGTTCCCATTCTCTTTTACTGTATTGTATACAGATATTATGCTAAATGTTTCCTTTTTTGTGTTGCACAAAAGAAAGAAAATCATACAGGTTTGAAACAAAATGAAGGGAGGTAAATTGTATATTGTGAGTGAACTATACCTTTAAGAATTTTTTTTTTTTAGTTTTTGTGCACACATGCATTTTCAGATCAGCAAATTTCATGTTCCTGCTTCAGCTGGAACCACCTATTGTGCTGCAGTTGATTGCTTAGTATTTTTAGTTGAGCAAGCGTTTATCTTTATGAAATATCCAAACGATCCACCATCTCTGCATAGGGGCTCGCCGTTCAGTTAACTTCATGCCAGGTGTTTGTTTGAACGAACCCATTAGCCTTTGACCGTTCTTTCGCTCAGTCTCTGTGTTATTTTGAACACTGTACTAGACACACATTGTATTCAGCTGTATCAGCTGTAAATAAAGAGATCTCAGGCCCGGATCCAGAATACTTCATCTCATACTATTAATAAGATTAAACCAGTGACATCTTCATGTTTATCACTCTTTATAGAATAACCCATGGTACTGATGTCATCACGGTCCACTGCATTCTGGGATTAGAAAATGTTTAACAGATAACACCAGACCAAACCACAATATGCTGGCGATACTGTATTTGGGTCCAAATGTAAAAAGGGCAAAAGAGAAAAAAGAGTAACAGGAGATTAAATTAAATATTAACTTATCACATGGGGGAAAAATTGTATCATTTTTTTTTGGTACATTTGTCTTTGTTTTAATTGAGCCTGTTGATGTAATAATAATTGGTTAATTATTGTGTTCTTGAAAGCCTTTTAATCTATAAGTGGTTGTATGTTTCAGATAAAGGGGGACAATATTTTTCTACATGTTCTCATGATAATTTTTGCATCTTTATCACTCATTGATGTTAAAGGAGACCTATTGTGCCCCTTTTTATAAGATGTAATATAAGTCTCAGGTATCCCCAGAATGTGTCTGTGAAGTTTCAGCTCAAAATAGCCCACCGATCATTTATTATATCATTTTAAAAATGCCTATTTTGAGTGGAAGCCGAAACACGCTGTTTTCGTGCATGTGTCTTTAAATGCAAATGAGCTTCTGCTCCCCGCCCGCTTTCCCAGAATAGGGCTGCTCTCTTCTCTTCTACCTTTACAGCTGTACATCAGATACTCTGCTAAAAAACATCTGTTTGGTTTTGATTATCATGTCTCTCGCACTGAAATCAAGCATTTTAAACCATATTAGCTAAAACTTCCGATATAGAGTTTTATGAGTGCACACATCCGAACACACGAGTTACAAAATGTTGTCTGTGAAGGCAAACAGCTGGGAAAGAAATCTTATGTTTATATTAAGGCCGTGACACACCAAGCAGAGTTTAAAGTCGACAAAAGTCGACGGTGTTGTCGCCTCGCGTCGGCAGCATCTGGACAAAAAGCTGTGCTCGAACACAGCGCACAGACTACAGCCGACTGCAAACTAACCTGTGAGAATATTTACCTGTCTATATCGGCAGCTTTTAGTACTGTATACCTATTCGTCATTCAAAAGGACAAACTGAAACGAAGATATACAAAATAAACGCAGATATACGAAATGTAAACAAAGCATCGATTGCTTACCTTTTTGAATATCAGTTATGTTGATAACTTTCTTCATTTTAAGGAGCTCATGTTGTTATGATAGTATTTGCATAATGGAATGCTTGGATAAGATAATGTTACATTAGAACAGCCTTCTGTTTGTGCTGCCTTCATTTACTTACTTGTTTTCTTTACTCTCGCTTTAATTATCTGGCTCACTTTAATACTGAGTTGTTCGCAAAACTAGGCATCCAGTCAGAGTTCTCACTTTCCCCGACGGTCACGCCGCTGATTCAACATGTTGAATCGGGTAAACTCCCGTCGACCTGAGCCCGACGAGAGCCGATGTATGGAACACACCAAGCAAACTAGCCTGACAAACGCTGCCCATCAGCCCGACTAGAGGCGGCGAACCGTCGAGCCTTTAGATCTGTGTTGCAGCAGCATAATATACAGTAAATAAATCCACTGCTTTCTTGTCTCATCTGAGGTTGGGACTGTAAATAGTGTTCTGTACTCATCTGTGCAGCCAAAAACATAAGAGTTAGCATGCTTTGCTCAAACTTTTTTTTTCCATGGTGTTACAACTACTATAACGTTGTCGTTTGCGGAAACACAATGGCGGCGCAGTTGGTGGAAATGTGCAGATTAAGGGGTGGTAATATTATAATAATATCCCCTTTCTACCTCATGGGGAGGAGCAAAATCTGACACGCTAGTTTTTTCACATAAATCCATAAAAATACTTACTTAAGTTACTGGCTTGTCCTTTTTCACGTTTTCTGGTTTGGTAGATGCGCTGGAGACTGATTACAGCATTTAAACTTGGAAAAGGTCAGATTTTCACCTTTAAGTGGATGTTGTGATGTTTCAGTGATGGCAAAGCTGCCAAAACCTCCTGCTCTGAACAAAAGCCCAAGGCCATGAAGAAGGAAAAGAAGGAGGTTGTGTACATGGATCCACCAGATGGCGGTTGGGGTTGGATGGTGGTTCTGCATTGTTTCCTGGTATGTCATGAATCCTACTGTTACAGACTCTGATTTAGAGCTTCTGTAATCTGTATTGAACTGAAATCAGTGTCTTTTCAGGTGAACGTGCTGGTGATGGGAACACTGAAGAGCTTTGGGATCTTCTTTGTGGCACTGCAGGATGACTTTGGAGGCTCGTCTGAGAGCATCAGCTGGATTGGATCCATCATGTCCAGCCTCAGGCTGTCCGGAGGTACGGTCACCACACCAACCATCTTCGATCCAATATGACAGGTCCTAACCCAGTTTTGTTTGTGACCCATTAGGTCCATTGGCCTCAGTGGCCTGTGCCAAGCTGGGGAACAGGGTTACCTCCATAGTGGGGGCGCTTCTCGTCAGCACCGGCTTTATCTTCAGCATATTCGCCACCAGCGTGATCTACCTCTACATTAGCATGGGGATAGTTGTTGGTGAGTTCCGTTTTATTTGAAAAATAAAATTATAGATATTAATGAGTAAAACATTAATCCACAAAACTTTGATTTTTCCAGGTCTCGGGTTTGCTCTTCTTTATCAAGCCACATCTGTTGTAATAGTGACCTATTTCCGAAAGAGGCTGGCAACTGCATATTCTATTGGACGCTCTGGCATGGGTTTGACCTTTGCCCTCGCACCATTCACTCAGCTGCTTTTGGATCAGTACGCTTGGCAGGGTAATTGGCTTTTAGCTACATTATTATGAAATCTGTGATGTAATTTCTATAATATTGTTCCAAAGTTTGAGGTCGATATGATGTTAATGTTTTTGAAAAAAGTTCCAGTTCTCACCAAGGCTGTATTTGTTTGACAAAAAAACAAATTTTTTTTCTGTGATGGCAAAACCGAATTTTCAGCAGCGATTGCTCCAGGCTTCAGTGTCACATTATCCTTCATGATGACGCGTGAAAAGAGTGGAAGTGTTTTTTAGACATAGTTTTAAGAACAGCATTGAATTAGAAATATTTAGTAACATTATAACTTTATAGCTTTACTGTCATTTTTGAGAAAAGTAATGTGGCCTTGCTAAATACAAGGATCAATTTCTTCCAAAAAAAAAGAAGAAATTGTACTGACCCCAAACTTTTGAACAGCAGTGCAGTTTTTTTTAGCACTTTAAGGCTAAAAAGTTTACATCTCGCAATTCTGACTTTTTTCTCAGAATTGTGAGATACAAAATCAAAATTCAGATTTTTTTCTCGATAATGTGAGATATAAACAATTGTGAGTTATAAAGTCACAATTGCGAGATATAAACTTAAAATTTTGACTTTCTCACAATTGTGTGGTATAAACTTGCATTTGCTTGTTATAAAGTCAGAATTGCAAGATATAAGCTCACAGTTCTGAGAACTTATCCGTCTTTTTTTCCCCTCAAAATTGGACTTTATAACTCGCATTTGCGAGTTTATATCTCACAATTCTAAATAAAAAGTCAGAATTGTGAGACATGAACTCAATTACAAGAAAAAAGTCCGAATTGCAAGATACAAACTCACATTTGCGAGGAAAAAGTCAGGATTGCGAGTTTGTATCTCACAATTCAGACCACAATTGTCTGTCAGAATTGTGAGTTTATTTCTCAGATTTTTAATTTTATATCTCACAGTTCTAAATTTATTTCTCGCGAGTTTATTTCAGAATTCTGAGGGGAAAAAAAATCAAAATTGTGAGAAGATGCAATAACATTTTTAATTTTTTATTCAGTGGTGGAAACAGGCTTCCATAATAAAGAAATTTGTGTTTTAATTAATTTAGTTACTATTTTTTTCTGGATCTATTAATTTATCTGGAAAACATTAAAATGCAATGCAGCTATTGATTTGAATGCACCTCTTATATAGTAAGCATGTTTTTAAATTCTAAAGTAAAATCAATTTTATATAAAGAGTTAAAAAAATGTCAGGTTGTTACAAGTGGGAAAACTTGGTCAAGGAGCACATGGGGAAAAGACAAACACAAAGACAGTCCATGTGTGTGACAGTTTAATTTATTTACATTAGTTAATGTATTTATTAACGTAAACAAGCAATGAACAATTAAAGCAATAAGCCCCAAGAAGTGTGGTATATAACAGCTGATGGGCGTAGTTAGGCATGACGCAGAGCGAAATAAAGTGTAATGATATTAATAAAAACAGTATTCTTACACCAAACAGTGTAGTGCTTCAGAATCGGTTTTGGTTGCAACAAAGTGGTTGCCGAGCAGCACACAGTAAACAAAGGTGTAAACAAAGGTGTGTGTTTGTAGAGTAATTTACAACAGCTTCAAATACAGCTCAACCAATCAGAACCAAGGACCAGAACTTAAAACAGTTTTTATTAATGTTTGTTAACGTTAGTTAATAAAAGCACAGTTGTTCATTGTTAGTTCATGTTAGTTCACAGTGCATTAACTGTTAACAAACACAGCTTTGAGTTTTAATAATGCATGAGTAAATGCTGAAATGAATATTAACTAAGATTAACAAATGCTGTAGAACTATTGTTCATTCTTAGTTCATGTTAACTAATGTTGCTAATAAACCTTATTTTAATAAATATTATAATTATTATTATAAGTAAGTTAAAATATTTTTGACACTCACAGGTTTCTGTTTTGTCTCTAGGAGCTCTTTTGATTTTGGGAGGTCTGATGCTGAACCTGGTGGCTTCCGGGATGCTTTTGCGGCCTATTAATGTCAGACCTCCAGCTTCACCCATGTCAAACTCCACCCTTCATAAATCTGGATCTGAGAAAGATCCTCTTAAGAACCATATGAATGGGAACACATCACTATCCAATGGCACTTCCAAAATGGAACTTATAATAGAGAACCCCGTTCATGAACAGAACACTCTCCCAGACCTAGAACTCAAAAAATCCATTCAGAATGGGGTGAACGGTACAGACGGCAGCCAAATTAAAACCTCACCTGAGATGAATGGGGTTTCTCCTGTGGATTCGTTACTTGAAAACAGCAGAACAGAAAATCTTCCTGAAACCCCCAAAAAAGTGCTGGACTTCTCACTGCTGAAGAACCCTTTCTTTTGCATCTACACCTGGTCGGTGGTCTTCAGTCAGCTGGCATATTTTATCCCTTACTTCCATTTGTCTGCAAGGGCCCGGAACCTGGGCATCGACCCTATGGATGCTTCCTTCATCATCTCTGTGGCTGGTGAGTCATATTACCTTTGATCAACCTACGTAACCCTAGAGTCCTGTTTTTCCACCATCAGCTATTTTAAGTATTACGTGCTTTTTACTGAATTAATTTTGCATTAGCAAGGAAAATATAGATAAGGGATTCGTGACAAAGGTTATAAGATTATTTAAATTAAAAAGTTACCTATTGCAGAGTCCTCTAGTCAGCATGTTTGTTATTGCTGTTCTCTGGCTGCCACAGTTCAACTGTACACTAACAATGTGTAACAGTAGAAGAAATCAATAAGATGTAGGCACTGCGGAGCCTTGCTGTGGAAAATGGAGAGACAAAAGATCATGTAATGACAGTGCTAGCAGACAGCATGTCATTAGCAAAAATGTGTTTTTTTTCTGCCTCCATCAGGGATGTATTCCAAGAAAGCCATAAAGCCATACCTGATAGGTGCACAGCGGCCATTGTGCTTTGCAGCAAGATGTGCTCTAATATGGGCTTTAAAGGGTTGATGCAAAAATGCAGCCGACTTCACATTAATTATTTGTGAGCAGTTTAAATTCTGCAGTGTTATGCAATGAGTGCTCTTACATAAAAAATGAACTTTGGCATAGTGGCTAAAACCAGAGGGCTTGTAAGTGTCCTATCAATAATGGCACACTGAAAAAGCAATGTTTACTCAAATATTTAATTTTTTAAGGGTGTTGATTATTACCTCTGATGGTGCTCTTTGGAGAAACAGGAAATAAAAGGCACTCATGTTAGGTATAACATTAAAAACCTTTATTAAAATTGAAAGTTTTTGCAACAAGAAATCACAACCACCACGTTTTCTATGTATGTAGAAAACATGTGACACTCTATTAAACCAGTTGTTTGTTTACTGCAATACACACACTGATAAACTCTCTCTATTTGCAATATGTCTGTTGTTGTTTTAATGTGCCAGGCCCTATTTACATTTTGTATTTTACACCCATGCAATTGAATCCACTAATATTGTAATTGTGACCGATACGATAAGGTGTTAGTTATTTTCAGGTTTTGGCTGAAAACTATTAAACTATTTTGTCAAAATAAACTCAAAATAAAACACTGTCATGCATCCCTACTAAGTCACCTTTTGGAGTCACACTTAAAAAATGTATCCATGTCTTTGAATTATATAATAACTGGTTTTGTACAAGGTGCTTAAAGTATTTAAATTGTACTTTTTGAAATTTTTAAGGCCTGGAAAGCCCTTGAAAATAGCAATATTCCTGAAGAGGTGCTTGAAAAGTGCTTGAATTCTTGAAAGACAATGTATCTATGAAATAAGTTTTAAATTTTTTATATATCTTTAATGTGTTTTTACGCAAAAAAACAACAGATGAACCGAATCAATTGAGTGAGTCATTTATGCTGGAACCGCTTCGATTGATTCAAACATATGACACTGATTATTCATTTCAAGCGATTCAAATTAGAAGAGCCAATTTTTCGAAACTCAGAATCAGTTAAATCATTGCGCCGCAAAGTGATGTTCGAAGCGCTCCAATTGGATCGTATATTGTGAATAATTTGATTCAAATCAAGACTTCAGATCGTGTGTAAAGAATCATTTGATTTAGATTGTGATTTAAGAGCGGATTCGCGAATCATTTGATTTATATCGAAACATGGCATATCGTGAATCATTTGATTCAGATTGGGACTTCGGAGCATGAATCGCAAATCATTTGGTTCGGATTGAGACTTTCTTGCTGGTTTGCGAATCATTTGATTCAGTTTGGGACTTTGGAGCGTGTATCACGAATCATTTGATTTAGATCGGTGCTTCGGAGCAAGTTCACGAATCTTGCTTCACAACGAAACTCTGCAGTGTGGATCGCAAATCATTTGATTCAGATCGAGAGTTCGGTGTAGGTTCGTGAATTTTATTCAGTTCAGGACTTCAGAGTGCGTATCGTGAATCATTTGTTTCATATCGGGATTTCAGAGTGTTTTTTTTATTAAACAGAAAAGCTCAAACCATTAAGGCAGTACAGTTATAAAAACAAAACTAAGAAAAAAGAAAAAGTATACAAATAAAGTACAAATAAATATCCCTTAAGAAAATTAACCGTGGTTTTAATTTGAAAGAGAAGACATTGTTTGATAAGTGAGATCTCTGATTGAAGTCCTTGAAAGTCCTGGAATTTCATTTTGCAGTATCTGTACGATCCCTGTAATAAATATTTTAAAGACAGCACAAGCAAAAAGCATTTTAATTCATAAATCAATGTCTTAATAATGAAATAATGTCTCAGAAAAGTGTTGTTTTGTAGGTTCAGCATTGCTTATTCTCAGAGGATGCTTGCTTTTATATTTTTAAGCGTCCAAAAATGTTTTGAGCCCACAGTGTTTTATTTATGTTTCTGTTTTGTTTTGTTTTTTTTGGCCAAAGTTTGCCTGATTTAAGCTATCAAAAAACCCTCCTTTCATGGTCTTTGATACACTATGACAAGTAACCTTTATTTCACTGCTATTGAATCCACTGATACTGAAATTCTGGCCAGTATTATAAGGTGTTAGTTTTTTGACTGATAATAAATGACCGGTAATAAAATGATAAACTGTAAATGCAATTCTGCTGTAAAGCAGGTCTAATTACAGTAGTATCATTGTTTAAAGCTCAGAAAGACCCAGAATGGTAGTAAAAACATCATTAAAATAGTCCATGTGACATCAGTGGTTCAACCATAATGTTATGAAGTTACAAGAACACTTTTTGTGCACAAAGAAAACAAAAATAATGACTTTATTCAACAATTTCTTCTCTTCTGTGTCTGTCTTTGACGTGAGTTCACAAGAATACCACGACGAATGTTTTATAAAATTAAGTTTGAACCACTGATGTCACATGGACTGTTTTAACAATGTCCTTACTACCTTTCTGGGCCTTGAACATGTCAGTTGCATTGTTGTCTATTCAGGGTCAGAAAGCTCTCAGATTTCATCAAAGATGAACGAAGGTCTTACGGGTTTGGAATGACATGAGGGTGAGTAATTAATGACAGAATGTTCGTTTTTGGGTGAACTATCCCTTTAAGTGCACGTTTTCTTTTTGAATTTCCTGTGTGAATATACTTGCGATACATATACTACAAAATGGCTTAGAATAGCGCACAAATTGAGATGCCCCCACCCCCTCCACCTGCGCTTTGAAAGCTGTTTTCACATCGGACAGGGTGAGCGGGGAGCTAAAGCTCAGGCACCTCGTGGCAAGTCACTCACTGTCGGTGAGCCGAGGGAAGTCGCTAAGCAACAGCCCAAGTAGCTGCCGTGAGGCTTGGTAGTTCAGTCCCCAGTTCTGAAGTGGCTGACATTGTGTGGCGCGCCACCAAAGCAGCAATGCGGACAAAAGCGAGCGAGGAGACGAGCCAAACACGTTTTGTGTTTTAATGAGCTGGTAGCGATCAGACATGCATTTGGGCGCTCTGTACCTCAGTGAGGGCCTATTGTCCGTCTTTGGTGTAGTGGGGACATTGCATTCGTCCAGTCCTTTTGTGTCCACTGAGTGAAGTACACAAAGACACAAACACCTGTCACATGCCCGATTACCCCGGTAAAAGTCCCCCTATGCACTACAGAGTTTTGTGGACTAGGAACGTCCATTTAAAGACATTTGCTACTTTTGATCACTGAGATTTTGTATTGAAGTTTCATTGTGCAAAGCATGACAGGAACAGCTGTGAAACTCAATGGCCCTGCTGGGATTTAAACACACAAACAATGCGCAAAATGTCTTTGGGTCCAAGCGGGGCTCACCAGGATGTCACCTTTAGTGGCACACCGAGGACATGCAAACATTGAGCAGCTGTTTTGTTTTATGTCTGGCCAGGAATAAATGACTCCACATGTGCGCAAACTGCAGCATCAGTTCAAGCTATTGGTTCTACAGTATATGAGCCGGTTGACACCTCTGGGTTTTGCGTAAGCATATTCAGTATGTGATTTGATAGGTAATGAATAAATCTGATCTTTTTATGTAGGCCTATTCAGTAAACTGTGACTGTATGTCAAGAGTGGGTGTCACACTTTGGATCTGTTGCGTATGTATGAATGTGCAATAGTGCTGCCTCAGGTCTTTTTCTAGACTGTTCAATAAAGCTATGCAATGCATGGACATACAACTATGGCCCAGACAACAGCAAACACAAGCCTGAACGCTTTGTACGGCACAGCACAAAATAACTAGACTGTTATCACTGCTTCTGTTTCTGTCACTCTTTGAACTGAAAACAGATTGCGCCAGAGGCTTTAAGCAAAAAAAGGTTTATTGTGTTTGTTAAATTCACATCATGTACACTAGCATTCAAAAGTTTGAGGTGGTGTAATATTTTTGAAAGACGTTTAGTCTTCAGTGTCACATGATCCTTCGGAGATCATTCTAATGTTGATTTCCTGCTTAAGAAACATTTCTTATTAGTTTTTGCTGCTTAATGTTTTTGTGGAAATCATGATACGTTTTTTTAGGATTCTTCAATGAATAAAAAGTTCAGTAGAACAGCATTTAGCAGAACAGAACATGCATCCTTGCTAAATGTAAGTATTTATTTAATCAATAAATAAATCCAAATAAAATCTTACTAAAATAGAAATGAAAACCGACCCCAAACTTTTGAACAGTATTGTGACTATCAATAGCCTAGGTGAATGTAGCCTTGATGTCTCACGAAAATAACCAGCAGTTTCAAAAGACTTGACAGGACATGATAATGTGTAAGACAAGCTTGCTTCTGTGTGTGTGTGGCTCTTATGGTGTCATATTAAATGTTCACCGTCACAGTCCTTATTTGAATATTTCATAAAGTTGTCAAACAGGTTTGGAACAACATTACATTGTATTATTATGAGACTTGAATGAAACCTTGGAAGAATCCCACACTAAACGGCTCATTTTCAGTCCATCAGTTCAACAGGTTTTTTTGCCTCACAGGTATAACAGAGACGGTGGCCCAACTTGCATCTGGCTGGGTGACAGACAGGAATTTGGTTCACAAATATCACTACCATAAGGCCTATCTGATCCTGTGTGGTGTGGTTAATCTTCTCTCCCCTCTGGCCACCTCATACATCTTGCTCATGGTGTACGCTGTCTTCTTTGCCATCTTCTGTGGAGGCTACATGGCCCTCCTACTTCCTGTGCTGGTGAGTACTGGCAGGCCTGGCATGTGGCATTGCCACAACTAAGAAAAGTCTTGCAAAGATCATGTATAAATGTATAGATATCAATAATAGACTTAAAATGAGTTCTTTCGTCACTTTCATTGTTTTCAATGTTACCAGCAGCTTGAAAATATGGCTTATGTGTTATATGTGTGGACACTCTAATGCCATTTCCTTCGCTTGCATTTTATGTGCTCATGTGAAAGGTCTTCTTTCTAGTCCTGAGACATTGAGTTCTCGTGCTGTAATACTGCGGAGGGCAGTGTAAGGAGAGAGGGCTAGATTGACAGGCAGCACTGCAGCACTCCCGTTCCTCTGGAAGGAATCTTAGGTTTTACCTTTCAAATATTTTTACAACCTATGAAATCACTCTCAGTGAGCCAGACAGACAGAATTAGCGCTTAAAAAGCCCCTAGGGGCTATACATGCCAACATGTATAGACATTCTATAAGCACTGCTGTTGAAAAGTAGTTATTATGAAAATATTTTAAATTAAAGGAGTCCACTTCCAGAACAAAAATTTACAGATAATGTACTCACCTCTTTGTCATCCAAGATGGTTGCGTCTTTCTTCAGTCGTATAGAAATTATGTTTTTTGAGGAAAATATTTTAGGATTTTTCTCTATATAATGGACTGCTGTGGTGCCCCGAGTTTGAATTTCCAAAATGCAGTTTAAATGCGGCTGTAAACGATCCCAGCCGAGGAAGGAGGGTCTTATCTAGCGAAACGATCGGTTATTTCCATTTAAAACATATAATTGAAATACTTTTTAATCTCAAACGCTCGTCTTGTTTTGCTCTGCCTGAACTCTGTGTACTCTGGCTCAAGACAGTTAGGGTTTGTCGAAAAACTCATTTTAAAAATCATTTTAAAATCATCCTACATGGCTGCAGAAGTACTGACCCAGTCTTTGCAAAGTGAAGAAAATCAAACACCCTTAACAAAAAAGGAAAAACAGCAAATGTAGGATGATTTTGAAGTTGAGGGAGAACATGAGATGGGAGTTTTTTGACATACCCTAACTGTCATGAACGGGGGAAAAAGGCAGAGCAAGGAGTTCAGGCAGAGCAGAGCAAGACAAGACGAGCGTTTGACATTAAAAAGTATATAAATTGTATTATTTTTTATGAAAATAACCTATCGTTTCACTAGATAAGACCCTTCTTCCTTGGCTTGGATCGTTTACAACTGCATTTGGGATCATTTGAAGCCGCATTTAAACTGCATTTTGGAAGTTCAAACTCGGGGCACCATAGCAGTCCTCTATATGGTCTAAAATCCTTAAATGTTTTCCTCAAAAAAAACATGATTTCTTTACGACTGAAGAAAGAAAGACATGAATGTCTTGGATGACAAGGAGGTGAATACATTATCTGTCAATTTTTGTTCTGGAAGTGGACTTCTCCTTTAAAGGGATAGTTCACCAAAAATGTGAATTCTGTTATCATTTAGTCACCCTTAAATTGTTCCAAACCTGTATGAATTTCTTTCCTCTGCTGAACATGAAAGAAGATATTTTGAAGAATGTAGGTATTCAAACTGCTCTAGACTCCATTGACTTTCATAGTATTTTTTTCCATACAATGGAAGTCAGTGGGGACCAGCAACTGTTCTTTCATGTTCAAAAGGAGAAAGAAACTCATATAGGTTTGGAACAACTTAAGGGTGAGTAAATAATAACTAAATTTTCATTTTTGGTGAATTATCTCTTTAAGAGATTAATCGGATATTGATTCTTTGATAAACAGCGCTGTTTTACCTCACATACACTTGAGCGGAAGGAGTGGAAGCGACTGTGTCCTTCAGTAGCAATCACTTAAGCGTCCTCATTTCACTTCCATGACATTCAGCCCCACCCTACTTCATACTACACTGTAAACCCCGATAAGTTAACAGAACTCCAAAAAATTAAGGCAACCGATTAATAGATAAATAAACTTAAAATATGTTCTCAGAATTTAAAAATTTCAATTACATACTACTTGTAGTTTTTGATTTTCATTGGGTCTACTCAAATATTTTAAGTTATTATGACTTATTATTATGAGTTTGTAATAATTTGTGCCATTGTATTAAGTTAACAGCACTTATAAAAATTAAGTTATATGAACTCAAAAAATATGAGTATTACTTAGTTGAATATTATTTAGTAGCAGTTAACTCAAATACTTTAATTACACAATACTCAGAATCACGTGGCTCAAAACTTGGCAACCGATTGCCTTAAAAACATTGAGTACAAGTAACTCAAAAAACTTAAGTAATGACTTTTATTGAACAGAATTTTCTATACCTCTTCCATTTAACACAATAAAAATGAATATTTAAAATACAACAATATATTATTTATTGTGGAAAATGAATTTCTACAACACTGTAGAGTTAAAAATCATAGGTTTTCCACAATACCACAAAACTTTTACAACCTCAAAAAAAGTAAAAAAAATAAAATAAAATAAAAATTCCACAATACCACAAAACTTTTATAACCTCAAAATGCAAACGCATTTCATTAACACATTGCCCTTAATTGCCCAGCCTCATCACTAACAAGTAAGTAAATGTTAAGTAAATGTGTAATAAAGGCAAACCTGTAAAGACAATGTGTACAAGGATATCTGGCTTCAAACTAAAAAGGGCAAGACAGCAGCAACAATAAAATTGCAAAATGTAAAGATTTTACCAAATTATTGCTTTTTACAGGTTTACATTTAATAACTGCTGTTAGTGATAAGGCTGGGTGCATATATAATGCCAAAAAATTAGAGCAGACAAGTGTCACTCATTCAGAAGTTGAGAATCCCTGATGTCAGCTGTGTTGCAGTTTGGAGCGTTTAGCCAAGCCCAGGCCCGGTTCTACAGGGGTTCAAGCAAAAGCACCCTCACTTGAAGCCGTAATAATAGCATGCTGGTGGAAGAGATCTGGCAAACTATCCACAGAACATCTTCAAGCTCTGGTTTATCAGACTCCTCCTGAATTAATGAGAGAGAGAAACAGAAATTAATAACCAACTAACCAATATCAAGTCTAATATATCATGTGTGTCTGCCTCCCGAACAGTGTCAGGTAGATTGTTACAGAGTTTGGGCACTAAATAAGAAAATGATCTGCCGCCCACAGTTGATTTTGATATGCTAGGTATTATCAAACTGCCAGAGTTTTGAGAACGCAGCGGACATGAGGGACTATAATGTGATAAGAGCTCGCTCAAGTCAGTACAGTACATTTTTATAATTTATTTCTGTTCAATGAAATACTGTTGGTTCAGCAGAAAGGTAAGTATATGCTAATTACTTGAAGATTGGAGAATTTAAAAATTCATGAAACAATAGATACTGTTAACAGAGTAGTTCACTTTATAAAAATAATTTAAAAATTCTGATATTTTACTTACCCCCCATGTCATCCAAGAAGTAAAAGTCTTTCATTCCTCAGTCAAAAAGAAATGAAGGTTTTTAAAGGTGGCCAATGGGTAGAAGGTCCAAACTGCACTTTTAGTCTCTACACAATCCCAGCTGAGGAATAAGGGTGTTATCTAGCGAAACGATCAGTCATTTTCTAAAAAACATAAATATGTATATACTTTAACCACCACTTGTCTTGCACTAGCTCGACCCAACTTATGTAATCACACACGTGTGATGTAGGCAGAAGTTCCAGTGTCCGGCCCAGTGTTTACAAAGCGAACGTGCAAAGAAGTTTAAACGATGTCGGATGATTGTGAAGTTGGAGGAGAAAACTAAATGAGTTTTTCGCCCTACCCTACCTTCTTGAACCTATGTGCACCAATGACATGACTGCTCATGATGTTTCCTACATGACTGTGTAATGTGTAAAGTTGTGGACGAGCAAAATTTTTGAAAGTGACCGATCACTAGATAAGACCCTTATTCCTCAGCTGCATCTTGTAGAGCCATTTGAAGCTGCATTAATCTGCATTTTTAATCTTCAGTCCACTGACCACCACTGAAGTCCACTGTATGGAGAAAAATCCTGGAATGTTTTCCTCAAAAACATTAATTTCTTTTTGACTGAAGAAAGAAAGACATGAACATCTTTGCTGACATAGGGTTGAGTAAATTATCAGTAAATTGTGATTCTGGAAGTGAACTAATCCTTTCAGTACAATCATGTTAAATTTGTTTAGGCCAGAAAGCAAGGTTAGGAATTAGAGCAAGTGCTGGGTTGAAAAGTTAAAGTAGTACAAATGTAATGATAACACTTTGCTATGCACAACATTTAAAGAAAAATGGCCCACTTCATATTAATCAAACAGACAAATCCCATACT
>JAHKKF010500331.1:0-16338 GCA_019740295.1 Labeo calbasu
AATGGTCTGGTACTGGTCCTTACGGTTTTATGGTAGATGGATGCTGGTCTAGACTAGTTTATACTGGTTCTGTGGTGGTCCAGACTGGTTTATAATGGTCTAATACTGGTCCAGACTGTTTTATGCTAGTTAGATGTTAGTCCAGACTGGTTTGTACTGGTTCTGTGCTGGTTATAATGGTCTGGTTCTGGTTCAGAATGGTTTATGCTAGATGGAGGCTAGTCCGGCCGGTTTATATTGGTTCTGTGCTGGTCCAGATTGGTTTATGGTGATCTGGAGTTGGTCTAAACTGGTTTGTACTGGTTCTGTGCTGGTCCAGACTGGTTTATAATGGTCTGCTTCTGGCCTAGACTGTTTTATGCTATTTGGATGCTAGTCTAGGCTGGTTTATACTGTGATCTGATGTTGGTCTAAACTGGCTTAATTGGTTCTGTACTGGTCCAGACTGTTTTATGCTATTTGGATGTTGATCCAGAGTGGTTTATATTGGTTCTGTGCCAGTCCAGACTGATTTATGCTGATCAGGTGTTGGTCTAGACGGGTTTGTACTGGTTCTGTGCTGGTTTAGATGGATTTATATTGGTTTGGTGTTGGCTCAGACTGGTTTATAATGGGTCTGTGATGGTCTAGACTGGTTAATGATAGTCTGATTCTGGTCCAGACTGTTTTATGCTAGTCGGATGATAGTCCAGACTGGTTTATAATGGTCTGGTTCTGGTCCAGACTGTACTATGTCAGATAGAAGCTAGTCCAGACTGATTAATACTGGTTCTTTGCTGGTCCAGACTGATTTATAATGGTCTGGTACTGGTACAGACTGTTTTACGATAGCAGATGTCATTACAGATTGATTTATACTGGTTCTGTAGTGGTCCAGATTGTTTTATGCTAGTTGGATGCTACTTCAGACTGGTTTTGTCCAGGTCCAGACTGGTTTTTGCTGGTTCTGTGCTGGTTCAGACTGGTTTAGAATGTTCTGACACTGGTCCAGACTCTTTTATGCTAGTTGGAGCCTGGTCCAGACTGGTTTATACTGGTTCTGTGCTGGTCTAGTTTGGTTTATGATGGTTTGGTGCCAGTTCAGACTTGTTTATGTTAGTATGGTGCTGGTCCAGACTGCCTTGTACTATTTTTGTGCTGGTCCAGACTGGTTTATACTGGTTCTGTGCTGGGGACACTGATTTATGCTGGTTTAAGCTGGTCATGGCTGGTTTACACTGATTTTGTGCCAGTTCAGTCTGGTTTATGCCAGTTTAGAGCTGGTCACATTGTCCAGATTGGTTTGCACTGGTTATGTACTGATTCTGTAGTGATTAATTAATCCAGATTAATTTATCCTTGTTCTGTGCTTGTCCAGACTGGTTTACACTGATTCTGTGCAGGTCCAGACAGGCTTATGCTGATCTAATTCTGTGTTTTTTTTAATTAAATCCTGATCTGGTACCAGTCTAGACTGTTTTCTTACAGTTCTGGAAGCCATCCAGCCTAGTTAATACCAGCTCTGGGCTTGTCCAGTATCTTTATGAAGGTCCAGTATCAAAATTTGTGATTCTTTTTGTTCAAAGCTTTGCTCAGCCAGTGTTATGGACTGTGTATGCTGGGATAACAGACCAGCCATTGAGTGGATCTGGAGCTGGAGTGGAGAAAATCCTCTACCATGCCAACTACAGGCCAGGAGGACAAAGCTACAACATAGCGCTGATAAAACTTACACTACCTCTGTCTTTCAGTGGTAAGAATATGCTCCTTGTCATGAATAGACTTTTTTAATAGGAATATAATCAGAGTTTTACTATCATATATCTCCTTTTTCTCCTTTCCCAGACCAAGTGGTACCCATCTGTTTGCCCAGTTATGGCGAGAGCTTTAAGGATGGACAGATGTGTTTAATCTCAGGCTGGGGAGCCACAGTGGATGGTGGTGAGTATGAATCCAGCAGGTGTTAGTACAGGGCGCTTAACAGAAAAAATGTATTTCTTGTGCAAATGCAAACGGTTGAGTGTAATTTTTGAGTCAACTCTTCAGAATGCACATGTGTATGTGTTGCGCAGGAGAGGCCAGTGTGTCCCTACATACCGCTCAGGTCCCGTTACTGTCGAGCAGAGAGTGCCGCAGACAGGGTCTGACCTCCTGGAACATCTGTACAGGATTTTCAGACGGTAGTGCTGGAACATGTCAGGTATTGCATCTGAATATAATCACAATGAATTACAAAAGCCATTATCAAAACAAGCACTCTTAAATGTATTTGCACCTTTGTTGAACCCCTAGTTTTCTCTCTCTGTAGGGGGACAGCGGAGGGCCGCTGGCCTGTCAGGGGTCTGGGTGGACATTGGTGGGGGTAGCCAGCTGGGCTGAGAGCTGTGGACAAAAAAGCAAACCAGGCATTTACACCAGCACAAGTGAAGCTCTCACATGGATTCAGCAACAAATGGAGGTATATAACATTCTAAAAATACATGTATAAAAAATAGACTTCCTCAATGACAAAATATTTAAGGTTGAAAAACTATTCTGTTGTCATTCCCAAAATCTCAAAGGTGTTTATTAACATTTTGACATTATTAGTAATGATAAACGCTAACTTGACTTTTGTTGTAGTGTGTAAACCAACCGAATTACTGAAAGATGAATTTAATGAAATAACTTTTTCAATGTGGTGGGAAACTCACCATGTGAACATCTGAACCAACATTTCTTCCTTTGAACTTTGACCTTGGATGTACTTTCAATTTTTTTATATTTTATAAATGCAAGTATTAACAAATGCAATTATTATTTTTTTAATTATTACTTTTTTCATGCTTGTTAGATCCTACACAAATGTTAAAACTGTAAAAACCAAAAATAAATATATAAAAATAATTGACTTAAAATAAAAATGTAAAAAATAATTACATTTTTTCTTAAAAATAAGTAAATAAATATGACTGATTTGTACTGGTACTGTGTTGGTCCACTGTGATTTGTAATGGTGTGGTACTGGTCCAGACTGTTTTTTGCTAGTCGAATGCTAGTCCAGACTGGTTTATACTGGTTCTGTACTGGTCCAGACTGGTTTTTGCTAGTCGGATGCTAGTCCAGACTGGTTTATGATGGTCTGGTACTGATCTAGACTGTTTTATGCTAGTTGGATGCTGGTCCAGACTGGTTTATAATGGTCTGGTACTGGTCCAGGCTGTTTTATGCTAGTTGGATGCTAGTTAAGACTGGTTTAAACTGATTCCGTGTTGGTCCAGACTGTTTTATGCTTGTCGGATGCTGGCCCAGACTGATTGATAATAGTCTGGTACTGATCTAGACTGTTTTATGGTAGTCGGATATCAGTCCAAACTGGTTTATAATGGTCTGGTACTGGTCCAGTCTGTTTTATGCTAGTTGGATGCTAGTACAGACTGGTTTATGCTGATTTTGTGCTGGTCCAGACTGGTTTGTGATGGTCTGGTGCTGGTCTAGACTGTTTTATACTAGTCAGATGCTAGTCCAGACTGGTTTATACTGGTTCTGTGCTGGTCCAGACTGTTGTATGCTAGTTGGACACGAGTCCAGACTGGTTTATACTGATTCTGTGCTGGTCCAGACTGTTTTATGATGGTCTGGTGCTGGTCCAGACTGTTGTATGCTAGTTGGATGCTAGTCCAGAGTGGTTTATACTGGTTCTGTGCTGGTCCAGACTGTTTTATGCTAGTTGGATGCTAGTTCAGACTGGTTTATGCTGATTCTGTGCTGGTTCAGACTGGTTTATGATGGTTTGGTGCTGGTCCAAACTGATTGATAATGGTCTGATACTAATTCAGACTGCTTTTTGCTAGTCGGATGCTAGTCCAGATTGGTTTATACCAGGTTACAATAGTGTTATACCAGATAGAAGAGATGAGTTTTTTAGCATTTTTACTGGCAAATGAAACCAAATTTTGATTATGAGCACAGTGGTGTCGCTAGGAATTCTGGGCCAAGAGAAGCCAGTCCAACTAGTCATAGTTAACTAGGCCTCTGACTAAGTAAAGGAGCTTTAGTAGAGGGTGATATGCAATTAGAAGATGACAGCTGAACTTTATTCTCATTGGCTAGTTAATACTCTGATTTATATTTCATTAACTGTGTTTGTGCTGATGAATAACTGACACACTCCCTGCACCTCAGGGTCCCTTTGACCTTTGAAAAGGTTTTTGGGACACTAGAGTCATCTAGTGGCAATTGTGTTGCAGTTAATTGAACAGCATACTCAATGCAGACTTAGCACAACCACAAACCATACATTTGGTTTTAATTTTATCAAGACATTCGATATTAAATTTTCACAATCTTGTATTTATTCACATTAAAGGAACATTCAGCATTCATAATGTAACCGACTGATAAATTAACTGTTAATGGTTTTTGAATACCTGCCTGTGTGCTTCAGCTGCTAATAATGTTTGTGGCATTGTAAGCATTGGTGTTTTCCTGAAAATACAAATAATAGTTTTTTTGTTTGTTTTTTTGTTTTTAAATCAGAAAGAAGAGGATCAGCGACGTAAAGCATCTCCCGGTGGATGAGCTCTATTTCTATGCATAACATCTGGCATTACCTTATCCAACATGTCATAGTAACATGCGTGTGTGTGACACACACAAATCATTCTATAATTTTGGATACAATTCATGTCAGAAAAAATAAGTTAAGTAATGGCTATAAGTCACTGAAGATCAAATATAGAAAATATTTAAGGACATTTACCATAATGTGTTCAAAATGTTTATTTTTCTTAGGTATTTAAATTGTAGAATTTTAAATATATATATGTATTTAATATAGATAATCCAGATTTTATACATTATTTTAAACTCACTAAAGATCCACTCAATTCAAAAAGTGGACTTTGCAAAAACTGTCATTTAAGGGATATGAATGCAAAAATAAGGTGTATGTAATGTGGCGAGAGCTAATTGAAAAACAGGGTGTGCTCAATATATGTCTGGATTATACTATGTGTTCTCATAATGGAAAATGATATTTCTTAAGAAAATTGTTAGAAATTATCATCAATGGATATGAAATGTACGCTAAATTATTGAATGACCCATATACTGAAATATAATTCCTGTTAATTCTTTTGACCAGAATGAAAATCAGTAAAAAACAAGTAGTTTTAGTAATTTAAAATTTATTTGTATCCATTTACTGTACATTATTTACTTGTTTATTTGTGCTCAGTTATTTATTTATTTATCCAAGCATGTCAAAACATTTTAGTACATATATTTTTGTATGTAAGGCCAAATGTACACACATTTAAAGGGCTAGTTTACCCCAAAAAAAAAAAAAAAAAAAAATCTGTCATTAATTACTCACCCCCATGTCATTCCAAACCTGTAAGACCTTTGTTCATCTTCAGAGCACAAATTAAGATATTTTTGATGAAATCCGAGAGCTTTCTGACCCTGCATAGACAGCAACAACTGACACGTTCAAGGTACAGAAAGGTAGTAAGGACGTTAAAATAGTCCATGTTACATCAGTGGTTCAACCTAAATTTTATGAAGCTACAAGAATACTTTTTGTGTGCACATAAAACAAAAAGCTCTTGTATTTTAATCAAAAATATCTCAATTTGTGTTCTGAAGATGAACGAATTTCTTACGGGTTTGGAACGACATGATGGTGAGTAATTCATGACAGAATTTTCATTTTTGGGTGAACTATCCTTTAAACATGTGATGCATTTATTATCTTCATTAAATTAATGTTATTAAGAGATTTACCGTATTAAAATGATCTTAAGTCTCTATTTTTCCCCTCTGATTCTGTGTATTCTTGCCTCACTTTATTTGTTTGTGGTATTTAATATGCAAAAAGTGTTCCAGTAATTCATAAATGCTAAACCAAACAAATCCGGAGAAAACAGACCAGAACTAATACTAAATAAACCAACTTTTTCCAATTTCAATGTACTCCATTACGATTTTACCCCGAGTCAAATGATTTGTTAACACACCAGACTGAATGAAAGTTACACTAAACATATTCTGTCAGCCCTGACATAAATGCAGCTTATGACCCACAGGAAGCACAAACAAATACAATCACACACAACAAAGTGTCCTTCAGGTACAGTGTTCTTTATTACAAAATGAAGAGTCTGAAAGGCAAATCCATGTTTGTGTGTGTGAGAGAGAAGCGATTATAGAAGCAAAGAGAAAAATGCCCAAAGCAGAAAGTGCAGCGTTTAAACCTCCCCATGCTAAGCTAACGGAGTTTCTCCTTTCGGGTTAGTCATCTGACCGATGGCATCACAAGACTACTGCTGCAAAAGAAAAGCCGCTCAGTACAGACAGCCTACAGCACATACTGAACACCCTAAATAACTAGAAAACAGGATATATGAGCTCAATCAAGTGACAGCTGGAAGAATTTCAGCTCATAAAATGGGACAAAACCTTTAAACAAAATATATATTATATTGGCTTATTTGTTATTGAAATATACCAAGTAGAGTTTATTAATAGCTCATCTGTACCAATCTCATGGGGTTTACACTGATAGATTTGTATTTCTATTGTGAGCATACGTTATGTTTCAAAAAATAATATTGTATGTTTCTTTACAACAATAAATGAAAACACATGCAATCAATTGTTAAATATTGAAAACATTTGTTTTATCCACTTTTTTAAAACATGTTTTCCTGCAAAAACTCTATGAACTGTTCATAATAATGCAGAATAAAAAAGAAATCTGTCGTAAATGTTTGAGCTGAAGGGGTTTAACATCAACGATGAGTCCCTTTGCCAAAAAATATACATAAATACAAAGTCTTGTTGACGTCCTTCTCGGTTTCACTTCCGTTCGAGTTTTTGCAATATAATCATTAAAAAGCACATTTTCTTCTCATACAACAATTACAGGCATTGAATGTCAAACATTATCACAACCTTGCAAACGTGTCATTTTGAGCACGGTATCCATGTCGACTGCACAGGAAGTGACATCAGATATGTATGGAAGCTTATTTTTTATTTAATTCCAACATGGAATTAAAAAAGGTAATTGCTACATTTTGGCCTTACAATTCTAACTTTAACTTACAAACTTTTCTCTCGGCATTCTGAGTTTAAATCTCACAAATCCGATTTCTTGCAATTCTGAGGAAAAAGAGCATACACTGAGACAAATAAACTAAATTAAAAAAAACTCAGAATTGCGAGAAAAATCTGAGCTGTGAGACAAACTCAAAAGGGCAGAATCGCAAGAAAAAACATGAGATAATGGTGACAAACTCACAATTCGGAGAAAAAAATCTGAATCAAGATATAAACTTAGATCTGAAAGATAATTTCGTGGAATTGCGAGATATAAGCTCAGAATCGTGAGAAAAAAAATTAAATGAGAGATATAAACTAGATAATGGTATATATGATGGTATATATAATGGTGACAAACTCACAATTCTGAGAAAAAAAATCTGAATTAAGATATGAACTCAGAATTGTGAGATATAAACTCAGAATTGTGAGATTTAAACTCAGAATTGCGAGATTTAAACTCAGAATTGCGAGATTTAAACTCAGCACTGTGAGATTTAAACCCAGAATTGCAAGAAAAAAAATCAGAATTGCGAGATTTATATTCAGAATTGTGAGATTTAAACTCAGAACTGAGATTTAAACTCAGAATTGTGAGATTTAAACTCAGCACTGTGAGATTTAAACCCAGAATTACAAGAAAAAAAATCAGAATTGCGAGATTTATATTCAGAATTGTGAGATTTAAACTCAGAACTGAGATTTAAACTCAGAATTGTGAGATTTAAACTCAGCACTGTGAGATTTAAACCCAGAATTGCAAGAAAAAAAATCAGAATTGCGAGATTTAAACTCAGAATTGCGATATTTAAACTCAGAATTGCGAGATTTAAAGTCAGAATTACAAGATTTAAACTCAGAATTGTGAGATTTAAACTCAGAATTGTGAGATTTAAACTCAGAATTGCAAGATTTAAACTCAGAATTGCAAGATTTAAATTCAGAATTGCAAGATTTAAACTTAAAACTCAAAATTGCAAGATTTAAACTCAGAATTGTGAGATTTTGAACACACAATTGTAAGATTTAAACTCAGAATTGCAAACTTTAAACTCAAAACTCAGAACTAAAAAAAAAAAGAAAAAGAAAAAAAATCAGAATTGAAAGAAACTCAGAATTGCAAGGAAAAAAACAGAAATAGTGAGATCAGAATTACGACATATAAGCTTAGATTTGTGACATAAACTCACAGTCAGAATTGTGAGATGAAAAGACGCAATTACCTTTTAAATTTAGCTTCAGTTTGTGGCAGAAATAAGCTTCCATAAACATGACAGCGTCTCACATTGTGGCATTAGAAATGTAAAAACGTAAGGCTTCAGAGTCTTCGCCTTCAGCGGATAGTCATTCTTTGTACTTTGTACTAAGTAGTTACCACAATCCCCTCCAAAACAGGGTGAGCACGTTAAAAGTGTTTTTTGTCTTTTTCATACATAAATACTCCTTACAAAACATAGCAAACCAGAGCAAAACAAACAAATGGAGAAAACAAACAAATTGGCACCGATCACTTGTGACAGTGTACTAGAAAAATAGTTCCTTCTTTTTCCTGGTGCCTGATTAAAGCAAACACAGGCATGCAAGAGACGAAACCTCATTGTCATAGTATCCGAGACCATGAGGATAAGTACAACCGAATCATCCAGCATAAACATTTTACCTTTTTTTTTCCTTCCTTTTAGCTCTTTCAAAAATGTGCTTTGAACACTTTCTTTAAGTTTACAGTATCATACAAAAAGTGCACTCGGCTAACTGCGTCGGAAATGAAGCGTGCGTTCCGCCGTGAGAGAGACTTGTGCTTGTGTCTTCATTTTGACCTGTGTGTATGGGTTGTTTCTTTCGTTGTGTGTGTGGCTTTAAGCCCTTTCTCTGTACTTCAAACGAGCTGTTTGACAGCTTGAGGATGTCATGTGACCTTCAACACGTCAGCCGAGATGTTTGTGTGAATGTCTCTTTCTTCTTAGTGCTCTGATGCGCCTTAAATGTCTCTCTCTATACTAATTGTGTGTGTGTATGTGTGAGTCGTTCAGTCCTACTACAGCGAGTCGCTGGTCTCCAGGCCCAGCCTGGTCATGTCGGAGTGGGATGGATCATTGTCCTCGTCCTCTTCGTCATCTTCGTCATCGTCATCCTCGCTGTGACCTCCCATCATGACCTGCTGCATGGCCAGTGTAGCACCATCTGAGGAGAGCGTCTGTAGTCCATCCTCACCCACACCGACTGTTACCGTGGTACCTGACAATGACAAACAAAACGCTTCAAATCTTGATTAAACTGGTAAATACTGCCAATTCAACTATAGCACATAATCAACATTTTTGAGAAAAAAAGATTAAAGTATCATGAGGTATTAATCATCAATTATTAATCAGTTTTAACAAAGAAAAACAATGTAATAAATAATTAATAATTAAAAAATAAATAATAAAATGATTAACTGAAAAGAATTTCTAAATTCATGATTAATCCATTCACATTTGTATCATTAAATATTTATGTATCTGTATTATATTCAATTACAACGTTTTTAATTTAAAGCAGGATTACAATTTTTTTTCATTAAGAAATGAAATTAAACAAAAAAATATTTTTTAAATAAAATGATTAAAATGACAAAAATCATGAATTATTAATCCATAAATACAAATACAGTTTTTCTCTGCGTATTTTTACTCGTTGATCACATCGCATGATTTTTATATTTTTAGATAAATTATTTTAGTAAATTTTTCTTCATTGTAAAATCAAAACATGATCATCCTGGCATGTTTTATTTTATACCCTCCAACAATATGAAACATTTATTTTACTTGAAAATATACTAATCATAAAAAAAGTGTATTCAAGTCATTCTATGTCTGACACTTCGCAGGGAGTTTGACTGACAGGCGATCTGACCAATCATAACGCTGAATCTGACATTTCTGTCCGACAAACAAACTAGACGAGAGCAGATTAACATTGGTGGATTTTTGGTGGTCTTTCCGCGGTTGAAACAAGATACCTACTGATGTTCATTCATGTTTATTTCATGCTATAACTAGTAAAGAAATGATCGGTTAACATGCCACTTAAAGGAGAAGTCCACTTCTAAAAGAAAGATTCAAATATAATGTACTCCTTGTCATCCAAGATGTTCACATCTTTCTCTCTTTAGTCGCAAAGAAATTATGTTTTTTGAGGAAAACATTTCAGGATTTTTCTCCATATAATGGACTGAGTTTGAACTTCCAAAATGCAGTTTAAATTCTTTAAACTATCCCAGCTGAGAAAGAAGGCTCTTATCTAGCGAAACGATTGGTTATTTTAATAAAAATAATACAATTTATATACTTTTTAATGTCAAGTGCTTGTCTTGTCTTACTCTGCCTGGACTGTTTTTTTCAGTTCATGACAGTTTATGTTTTCCCTCATTTCAAAATCATCCTATATCGTTGTTTTACATTTTTTGTTAAGGGTGTTCGATAGGGCTGTCCGATTCTGAAAATTTTGGAATCGAATCCGATTCCGATTCCTGGTTCTGGAATCAATGAGATTCGATTCCAAGAATCAATTCCTCACTGTTGTTTTCAATTCTCGTTTTTTATTTTTTTTTGTTTGTTTTTTTAGAGTGGAGGAACCTAATTCCGCAATGACTGTAGGATATAAAGGTCTTAAAACGTAAGAGAAAGGTTAAAAAATAGCATTTTATTTAAGATGGAAATAGGATCAAGACCCTCGATCACGTCATGATCTATTCTGTCATGCAGCACTCAAAACTGTGGATAATATAAGACCGTTTCACCGTAAAATACCTTCTGAATCGTTTTTGAACTGGTTCATTAAAACGATGTATCTGAAAGAACCTTCTCGTGGAAACGAATCAGACTTCTAATCACTATTAGCGAGCAAGGCTGCATCCTCAAACTCAAACAAGCTCAGTACCGACTCTTTTCATTCAGTTTATTTTTGTAAATCAATGTTCAGCAACATTTGATGACAGAAGCCGAGATATGCAGCCTTCGTATGATGCTGTATTTTGTTTGAGAGGTGCCCATAGATAAGCTTTGTTGAACTGAAAACGGCAATGAATGGGGAGTCGATTCCCCTCGATTTGGAATGGAACGCCTCGGAATCGATTCTTTTTGTTTGATCTTCTTCGCATGTTCACTTTGCAAAATCTGTGTCGATACTTCTGCAGCGATGTAGGATGATTTTGAAATGATTTCTGAAGTTGAGGGAGAAAACACAGAGTTTTTCGACATACCCTAACTGTCTTGAACCAGAATACACAGAGTTCAAGGAGAGCAAGTGAAGACGAGTGGTTAACATTAAAAAGTATATAAATTGTTTTACTTTTATGAAACTAACTGATCGTTACGCTAGATAAGACCCTTCTTTCCTCGGCTGGGATCGTTTACAACCGCATTTGGGATCGTTTGAAGCCGCATTTATACTGCATTTTGGAAGTTCAAAATCGGGGCACCATATCAGTCCATTATATGGAGAAAATCCTGAAATGTTTTTCTCAAAAAACATAATTTCTTTACGACTGAAGAAAGAAAGACATTAACATCTGGGATGATAAGGGGGTGAGCACATTATATGTGAATCTTTGTTTTTGGAAGTGGACTTCTCCTTTAAACTGAGGCGCTACAGCGATCTGTCACGACACATTAAAGAGCCACAAAACTGTATTTATTGTTTGAATTTCTTCAAAAAATGACCAAATTTGAAAACTGAGACCTTGCTCGGTGATGGGTGAGAATGTTGTGTGGCACGAGAGTGGATGGGCTTGTCAGATATAACAACAGTAACAAACAGGGGCAGGTCTTTGCAAAGGGTTAATTAGCTGGGTTTGCTAAAATAAGCATTAGATTATCAGAACAACCACACAGCAACATAGCAAACCACATAGCAATTCCCTGGCAAACATCCTATGAAGAGTTGGAAGTGCTGAACCTCAAACTAAACTCAGATTCTATGTAGTTTAATCCACGGGCCGTACCGTCTTCCATGGTGACCTGTTGCTGGGACACAGAGGAGGCGAGGGAGTTGGGCCAGAAGCGTTGTAGGGGGCGCGTTTGGGGCGTCTTCTTTTTGCTCTTGGGTGTGTCCGAGGAGCTGGCGTCCAGCATGGGCTGAAGGATCCGTCGGCGTGCGTTAATAAACCTGAAGAGACTGATCCAGTCAGAGGCGATCCTAACAACTACACTGACCTGCGTACTGTAAGTAGGAATGTCTGATAGCTCACCAGTTGTTAACCTGCAGCAGGGTGAGGTTGGTCTGCAGGGCGATCTGTTTCTTCTCATCTTCTGTGGGATAAGGGTGCTAGGAGGGAGAGAAATCAGGTCTTACACTCTCTTTCTTTTAATTAGTGTCTCTATTTTTGCACTCTCTATATGTTTACTTTCTCATAGGCCGCTTCATTAGAACAAAGTCTCTCTGTGGGCTGCCCATCTAAACAGACAGCCAACAGAAAACCTCCCCGCCGGGCTCTTCAGTGATCAGAGGTCTCTCCAGACGCTTAGTCACATGAACAGCTGATATTTGCGAGAGGGTAAATGTACACGTGTCTGCTTCACGAGCCAGTCATCAACACCTACAGCTCACTTAATTCATTTATACATTTAAGGGAAGACACTGCAGGCAAAAACACTGTTATTTAATGCACCTGTCAAGATTTTGGGCTTTTTGGTTTTTCATGTGTTTTTTAGACCAAAGAAAACATCCAAAAGACACTGTTAACTGTTTCTTTTGTAGCACTATATCTATGTGTGTCAATAGATTTTAAATACAATACATGTTTTTAAAGTCTGTTTTCTCAAAATGAGTTTTTTCTCCTATACTGAGCCATAAAACTCCTCTTCAAACCAACTTTACATTTTTATTCCTGTCTATATCCTGAAGGTTTTTATAAAGGGATTTGTTGATTATATACAACATTTTTTTTACCCAAAATTCCCTCTGTAAAAACTTCTGGCAATAACTATTAGTTTTTTTGTTTTTTTTTACCCTATTCACCTGTAGTGTCTGACCTTAAAAACAAATTCAACTGAATTCAAGCAGTAGCTCTGTGGTCTGATCAGAACTTTCATTATATTTCAGCAGATTTAATTAGCAGCACTAAAACTAAAATAGTTTTTAAATTAAATTAAGAAATTAAATAAAGATTATTAAATAGTTTAATTATTTACAAAGAACAAAAGTTTTTATTTGGAAAAAAAAGAAAAATTACATTTAAAAAATAACTTTTTTAAACTTTTGTGTTTAATATTGACTACTGGTTAAAAGTTTGGGGTCAGTCATTTTTATTTCTTAAATAAATAAATAAAAATAAAAGAATAATTAATAACCAAATGTGACAAGTAAGCCTTTTAAATTGCTAATTTTTTATGCTTTGATGTTAAAATGTTTTTTTTTTTACTAAAATATATTAAAATATATTTTAAATTTTAAATATTTTTATTTAAAATACTTTAAACATTTAAAACATATATATTTTTATTTTAAATAAATGCTTAAATGCTGTGACATTAAAATGTTTTTTATTTACTTCATTCTTCAAAGAATTCTGAAAAAAATGTTTCCACTAAAATTTTGTGCAGCACAATTCTCTTCAACATCAATTTAATGTTTTATTTCAAAAGCAAATCAGCATAATTAGAATGATTTCTGAAGGATCATGTGACACTGAAAACTGGAGTAATAATGCTTAAAATTCAGCTTTGCATCACAGGAATAAATTACAATTTAACATTCAAATAGAAAACAATTGTTTTAATTTGTAATAACATTTCACAATATTACTGTTTTTCCGGTATTTTTGATTAAATAAATGCAGTCTTAGTGCACATAATTCAAAAACATTAAAAAATCGTACCAATCCCAAACTTTTGAATGGTAACGTACATACTTATACTTTCTTAGGACCATTTTTACGATTTACTATTACAATTATTATTAAAAAACTATAATAATTATTATTTTTATTATTACTACTAATAGCACACTAATAACACTATCATTTTACAGCAAAATATTCCTATTACACATTACTTTTACTACCCCAATCCAAGCAATTGTCAACTTATTTATTACGTTAGAACTATTGGTTGTACTGTATATGTGACCAGGGACCACAAAACCAGTCAGAGGGGTTATTTTTTCGAAAATGAGATTATATAATAAGCTTTCCATTGATGTATATCTGTTAGAATAAAACAATATTTGGCCGAGATACAACTATTTGAAAATCTGGAATCTGAGGGTGTCAAAAAAAATTTTAAATATTGAGAAAATCGCCTTTAAAGTTGTCCAAATAAGCTCTTAGCAATGCATATACTAATCAAAAATTACGTTTTGATATATACAGTAAGAAATTTACAAAATATCTTGATGGAACATGACCTTTACTTAATATCCTAATGATTTTTGGTATAAAAGAAAAATCAATAATTTTAACTCATACAATGTATTATTGGCTACTGCTACAAATATAATGCAGCGATTTAAAAAAATAAGGCAGCACTGTGAAATATTATGTGATTGATCACTCTTTCACTGAATTGAAACTACAGTGAAGGACAAAACAAAACGAAAGAAAACTTACACCGATGTGTTGGAAGAGCCACGAACGCATGACATTGGTGGCGTGTTTGGGCAAGATGCCTCTCTTGGCCTTAGACGAACTGTCCTCTTGACTGAAAAAGTTTAGATCCTGGTTCAACTGCAGCTGAAGCTGTGATAAAAACAGACGCAGCTGTCAGGAGTGTGCTAATGCCATTCATACAGTAACAGATTATAAAGACGTGCTGCTGAATAGTTGAATCAACACATGGAATAAACTCTGAATACTGGAATAACTCCACGATATGAGCGTGTTTGTTGACTTTCTCTCACCTGCGAGTTCTGGATGCGTATTGTTCCAGGTGACAGAGTCTGTGTGACCACCTGCCCCTGTGGTGTAACAACTGTAACAGGCTGATATACTGTACCACCTGCGTTAAAACAAACACGCTCGCACAGTCAATATACAATGAAATATGAGAACGCAGAAGAGAAGAGAATCAGAAAGCAGGAGTAAAACAATCAACAAACCTGTTACCACCTGTGTGGGGTTTACAGCAGTGACAGTGACGTTGCCTTGTTGTAAAGCCGACGCTGGTACTACAATACCTTGAGGACTCATGGCTCCCGAGAACGAGCTCGGCGGCTGTGAGGAGGAGAACACGTGCACAACGCTCGGTTATTTTCTGAGTGAAGGTGGAGACAGATTTCTACAGTGTTTTTGAATGTACCTGTGTCTGTGTCGGGGAGTAGGGACTTCCTGGTTCTCCGCTGAGGAGAGTCTCGCTGTTCATCTTGGTCTTGAGGCAGGCGATGTAGCGGCTGCAGAAATCTTTACACAGGTCGTTTACCTTCTCAAGCTCCAGAAGGTGAATCCGTAACACTTGGATAGCCTTCACCATCTGAGTCCAGCGAGAAAGTACAGTCGATAAGCATTCAGACATCATGAGAAAGATGAAGTGAACTTAATGAAATAGGTCTGCATGGGGATTAAAAGGATAGTTCATCCAAAAATCGAAAATTCTGTCATTAATTACTCACCTTCATGTCGTTCCAAACCAGTAAGACTTTCGTTCATCTTCAGAACACAAATTAAGATATTTTTTGATGAAATCCGAGAGCTTTCTGACCCTGCATAGACAGCAGAGCTCTTTGATTTCATCAAAAATATCTTAATAAGTGAAGGTTTTATGGGTTTGGAACAACATGAGGCAGAGTAATTTCAAACCTCTGCTAAAAAGCAACATAAAGCTGCTTCGCCATTCATTAAAATAAATATTAAAGTTATGGCCAGTACAATAATAGGCACTTAAAACTAAAACCAGTCATTTTCAATGCTATAGAGTGAATTTAGACATCACAAAACTGTAATGTGCAGCATAAAAAAATGGAAGGTCATTACATAAGATTCGCTAAAGATTACATTAAACAGTGTTGTTAAATTATTGAAGTTTTTTAGATTCGTAATTGTTAGATAATGGCAAAGTTAATCAAAATGTAAAAATTAGCATGCACAATCCATATCAACTGATGCCAATTAAATCTTCAATACTTACCAATACAGCAAAAACAGTAAAAATTTGGAATTATTTTTACTATTTAAAATAACTGTTTCCTGTTTAAATATTATAAAATATAATTTATTACTGTGATTTCAAAGCTGAATTTTTAGCATCATTACTCCAGTCACATGATCCTTCAGAAATCATTCTATTATAATTTGCA
>JAHKKF010500332.1:0-10919 GCA_019740295.1 Labeo calbasu
GTCTTGCCTCGTCTGATTGTGACACTAAGAAGCTACAGACAGGTGAGATTTTATTAGGGTTGGAACTGAACTCTGCAGGGCTGCGGCTCCCCAGGACCAGAGTTTGCCACCCCTGATCTATTCTGTCCTGCAGTGCTCAAAATTGGGAACAATATAAGCCAGTTCCACCGTAAAATAACTAATGAATCGTTTTTGAACTGGTTCACTAAAACGATCTATCCGAAAGAACCTTTTCGTGGAAACGAACTTCAGACTTCTAATCACTAGCGAGCAAGAGGCAAATTAAAGGATGCTCGACGGAAGGCTGCATCATCACAAACTCAGACAAGCTCAGTACTGACTCTTTTCATTAAGTTTATTTTCGTGAATCGATGTTCAGCGAAGTTTAATGACAGCAGCCGAGATATGCAGCCTTTCGTTTGAGAGGCGCCCATAGATAAGCATTGCTGAACTGAAACGGCTCTAAATAGGGAGTCCATTCCCTTTGATAGGATCGATTCCAACCTTTGGAATCGACTCTCGATTCCTAATGCCTCGGAATCGATTATTTTTGGAATCGATTCCCAGCCCTAGTCAGAATGTCTGTTTTTGTTTTGGTCTATGTGATTCTGCAGACAGCTAACTTACCCAATTGTATAGTATTTCGACACCCCAGGTTGCCAGTTGGTGGAAAACACAGCGTATTGCAGCCAGTGTTGACAAGTCTGTGGTTTTACAGTGGAATTGGACTAGTTTTACACTGTTTCCCCACCCCAAACAACACCTCTCCCCCCATCCCAGAACACTGTTTCGACCTACGACTGAGGTGAAAACCATGGAAAATGGTTTTGTTTTGCAGACCTGGCAACCCTGATTGCAGACATTGAAGCCATCATTCTAACTGGGTTAGAGATCGCAATTCTACCCAACTTAAAAAGCCTTGGTATCCATTAAAACAACAACAAAAAGCTAACGAGACAAAGAGACGCTAATTCACACTGGGCGACACGATTGCCGCAAATGCGCGATATTTGGGTCAATCGTGTTTTCCATGCAAGTTGAAAAATTTCAACTCAAGCGGAAAATTTGCATGACGTGTTCTCGCGCAAGCCATTCAGCAAAGACTCTATTGATACATCCAGTTCAACATGTTAGGTTGTATCCAAAAATGTTTTTATTGCTTTTATGTTTTCATTCACACGAGTGACTAAAAAACATCCCACGGGTAATTTATAGCGAGTAACGCAAATGCAAATATTGTTGTTGGTGTGAACACACCATTATCACCTTTTATTGTCAGTTGTGCTCATTCCTGTTGTGCATCCTCAATCTGGCAACCCGCATGAGCGTAGAGTCTTAGGAGGAGGGGTGGGAGAAACAATATTTTGAATTTAGACTGCAATATGTTTCAACCACTAGCTATACAATATTACATACTACAACTTTTACACATTAAATGTTGACCACAAGTTGGATCCATTTTGTATTAATACTGTGTAGATCTTTACATGCAATTTTATACAGTAAATACATCGACTGACTATGGTTGAAGTGTAGAGCTTAAGTGTGTTAGTCAACACAAAAAAATAAGTATATTTCTTTAAAGCATAACAAAGGATAATTGAAACAATTATTTAAAATGTACTTTAAAGTTTTAATTTGGCATTATAACAAAAAAAGTGTATTTTTTAAAAGTATACTTTAGTGTTAAGTAACAGAAATGGAAGTTTACTCTCTTAAAAAAACACTTAAGTGGCATTTTATTATTTTTATTTTATTAGCTTAGCACATATTAGCTTGAAGCACAGTTTTTTTTTTTTTTTTTAACTATACTATCAAGTTTTAAAGCGCACTACAAGTGCACATTCAATACAGTAAAGTACACTACTTTTTCACAAGGCTATGTGTGTTCAGTCCAAAACATTTAAATGCTTTCTGTTGCAGTCAAGACACACAAGAACCAATGCTGTTATGCTTAATATGCAACTAGTCTCTTACAGGTAAGCCATTCTGTTTGTGCCATTTGGAAACTCAGGAAATCAGTTTTGCAATTCTGTTCGAAGGAACTATTGACACACAAATGATACGCTTTACCTTACAATTACTAAATTTGTTTTGAAGCTGATTCCTGGTGGTTAACACATGTTCCAGCCGCAATAAAAACTGCTAATATTTTGACTTGCATATTACAACCTACTATACGTGAATGCATAATCAACAGCAACACAATGAAGCAGAGGCCATGACAGCAAAACCTCCTTCTGTTGATTATCTTTCATTACAGTCTGTTTGTTATTTGTTATCATCTGGCAATTTTCCCATTTAATTGTCTGATTAGAAATATCAGCAGATGCCCACCCAAAACATCGCCACCATCATTATGCAAAGTTATCACTAATTAATAATTCTGAATCATTTGGAGAATCTTTTTTTAATTATGGAGATGAATGGAAGTGTTCCATCTGATGAAATGATAATTACCTGCGGGCGTGTTGTAAAGTCATAATTTTTCTCTCGCTGTCCAGGGTTAATATCATCAGGGTGCATTACGCCCCTTCTGCCCATTAGCTTGCCTTGTGTTTTATGGGTATTTTTAAATGGAACACCTACGGTACCAGGCCAGACACTTATCTCAGCATGTATACACACTGTCATATCGGCTGTCATGAGGAGCAATGTGTTTTGGTTTTCCTGGGAGGTTAATGGAGGTAGGTGTGCTTCATTAGTGTGTGGATAAAACATGCATAAAACAACACACATACACACTCTATGCAGAAAGCTGTATTTTAAATGCTGTATAAAGAAATTTTGGAACATCAAAGAAATTCTGCTCTGTCTAATCCATTGGATTGAAACACAGGGCTAAATGCGATGTATATCCCCCCTGCAGTCTACACAAACTTTATTTCATATAAACACACACAGGCAGACCACCAAAGAGATGGCAAATGTCAGACAGTTTGAAAGTCTTCATTTGATCAGGGTTTTTGGAGGGATTAGGTCCAAACACAGTCAAGGAGGGAGGTCCTGTCCATTTGAATTAGTTCAAGATTCTCAGATATCCTTTGTAAGATCCTGTTATCTTAGTGTTTACACAAAAGGCTCTGGGAAATAAGCCTGTCTTGCAAAGAAAAAAATAAATAAATAATAAAATAAATAAACAATAAATTCTCTGAAAAGAGTACTGTGCAACATTGTGGAAAGTACCTTGAAACTGTAGCTTGCCAATCATAACTTAGTTAAACTACACTCAAGTTGTTTTGTAAAAGTAGTAACTACAGCCACAGTTACTTAAGGATGTTTCACAAATTAATGTAACTATATATTCAAACCCCTTATTATTATTATTATTTTGTTATGTTGCAGCCTTATGTTAAACTCATTTTCCATCCATTATAATGACAAAGCAAAAAAATAATGTGTGACAACTTTGCAAAAACTAAGTACATTGCATAAGTATTCATACCCTTAACGTGGTACTTAGTTGAAGCACCTTTACAGCCTCAAAAAGTCAAAAGTCTTTTGGGGTATGAAGCAACAAGCATTGCACATCCACATTTGACAATTATCTGCCATTCTTCACCTCACTTTTTCAGCTCTCAGTTTGGAAGGGGGCAGACGCACATTTTTAGGTTTCTCCACAAATTTTTGATTGGGTTTAAGCCCAGGCTGTGGCTGGTCCACTCAAGGACATGCACAGAGTTGTCTGTAATCCACTCTTGCTATGTGCTTAGGGTCATTGTCCTTTTGGAAGGTGAACCTTCTCCCCAGCCTGAGGATCTGAATTCTCTGGACTGTTTTCATTAGGGCTATCTCTGTATATTGCGGTGTTGAGCTTTCTTTCTACTCTGACAAGTCTCTCAGTCCCTGCCGCTGAAAAACAGCCCCACAGCATGTATCTGCTACCTCCATAATTTACTTTTGGGATGCTACTGTGCAGGTGATGAGCAGTCCCTGGTTTCCTCCAAACATGATGGTTAGAATTGAGGTTCATCAGACTTGAGAATCTTGTTTTTTAAAATATGAGAGTTCTTTAGGTACTTTAGGTGTTGCAAATCCCAAGTTGGTTTTTATGTGACTTTGCTGAGGAGAGGATTGAGTTTGGCCACACCACCATAAAGCCTATATCGGTGGAGTGTTGGAGTGATGTTTGTCCTTTTGTAAGTTTCTTCCATCTGAATATATAGTTATGGAGCTCAACTAGAGTGACCATCAGCTTCTTGGTCACCAGTCTAACCATGGCTCTTCTCCATCGAATGCTCAGTTTGGACAGGAGGCCAGCTCTAGGAAGAGTCACAGTTTTTCCAGTCTTCTTCCATTATGGATGATGGAGGCTTACAACCTTCAATGCAGCAAAAAAATAAAAAAATAAAATCTGAAGTCTTCCCCAAATGTATGTCTTGGAGCAATCATGTCTCTGAGCTTTACAGGCAGTTTTTCTGACCTCAGGGGTTGGTTTTTGCTCTGATATGCATTTTCAGCTGTTAGACCTTTTATTGAGAGGTGTGTGCCTTTCCAAATCATACCCATTCAACTGAATTTGACACAGGTTAACTCCACTCGAAGAGTAGTAACATCTACAAGTTATACGAATGTTCCTGAGCTAAATTTGAAGTGTCCCAGAAAAAATTATTGTTGTAAACATGTTTTTTACTGTGTCATTATGGTGTATGGAGTGTAGGTTGATGTGGAAAAGAAAAGTCATTTAAAACAGTTTAACATAAGGCTGCAACATAGCAAAACGTGAAAAAAAAAAAAAAAAAATGAAGGGTTTGAATATTTATTTTATATATCACAGGCACTGTGAGGGCTGTCTGGAAGGTACCCAGCCAGGCAATATGAAAAATACAAGATGAGTGAGGCAATACAAGGAAAATGGCCACAACTATAAGTAACTGGTGATTGGCAGCTTCATCACAACAATGCACCCGTCTCGAGCTTTTGGTGAAACATCAAATCACCCAGGTGACTCAGCCCTCTACAGCCCAGATTTGGAGCTCTGCAACTAATGGCTTATCCCAAAACTTAAATCACCTTTAAAGGGGACAGAAGCATCATTGTCTGATAGGGTCAATAGATGTATATAATATATAGGGTCAATGTATATATATATATATACACACATTGCATCTTATTCTGGGCAAGAACATATACAGTAAAGTGCAGACATTCCAGACAGTTGTGTAAAAAGAATCACATGCTCTTTGACCAATTTTAATATTACGTTGAACATGACTTTAATATTTGCTTTTCAGAATGTTTGATCGATTGAAGGTAACAGCATGGCAAGTGTACAACATGTTAAATTGGGGCTTTTGCACCGGAGAAATTTTTTCATATAACTAAACATTGGCAGAGGAACCCACTTTTTTTGGCATGTTCGCACTGCAGGAACTGGGGAAAAAAATAGCAATAGGCAGTAGCAGTAGCTCACCGAGTACAACAATTTCACATCATCGAAATAATAGCCCCCCCATAGTCCAAAATATGTATAAAATCGATATGTTTTTTTTCATTCATGGGTTTTCTACTACATATTTCAGTAAGAGATATCATTTTTGTTGTATTAAGCCATACAAGTCTTCATACCCAGGGTTCCCTTTAATGTGTGTAATGGTAACGTTTGCTAATATTAAGCAACAACAATAGCAAAGTGATTTATTTCTTAATAAGTTCAGAAAAATCACCAAACCCTATATACAGTGAATATATTTTAAGTAGAATCCCCTCGTAAGAACTACTAATGTTTGCTTTTAAACATTGATTTTTGCTTAGCGTCATTCTAGGTCCACTAGGTCTAAGGATACAGTAGCAGATTTTTTCACGGTCTCTGACAAACCCTCCCTTCCCCCAACTATTAATTTATCCATGTGCTCCATCTGGTCCCCGTGAATGAGCTTGGCTGCGGAACAAGCCTCAGGTGTGGGGAAAAGCATCCCATCTCTCGGGGTGGAAGAAGCTGTCATTCCAGCAGTGCTCCACTGCCCCACGCTCCGCTCAAGGCCAACTCCACACAGGGACGTTTGCTGCTCTACTTGTTTTTGATCTGCCTCTCTGCCCTTGAAATTGGATGATTTTTCTGATCTTCTATGCTCCTCCCTGAGGGTTAATGTGGCGCTTTCAGTACTACAAAATTCACTTTCATTTTGGTGGTCATTTGTTAAATTGGTTTCATGGTTTCATGCAGAAAGAGAGGAAAACAAATATGGGGTTTGAGAAAATTGATTTGAACACTTGCGACTGTTTATTGTCGGGTCTTCATTTAGCTAAGTGTCTTCTGGCGAGAATTTGCATCCCCAAAAAGTCTCCTCATCTCATTATACCCATCCTTGCCCAATGACAACACTATCTCTTCGGTGCAAGGAAAGAGAGCGAGAGAGAGACCCTCGCTCTTGTCATTCTACTATGTCCAAGACTGTGATCCTGTCCCAAAGTAATTTAGATTTTCAAGGGTTTTTGCGGTTGCCTTTCTGAACTGCGGTTACTGAGTCTAAATTTGGTTAGTGCTAGCCTCAGGCGTCATGCCTGCAGAGTGTCTGATGCGTGCTTCACACAAAAATGACAAGAGCTTTTCCAAAACAGCCAGTTTCAATCCAATTGGCAGAGTAAAAGTTACGTTTAAGTTACAATGAGCTCTTCCAAGGAAAAACAAGCTGCAGTATTTGCAGGTTTACAAGGTTTGACAGTAGCTGCATTTACATGGATCCTAAAAAATCCATTTGTAATTGAACTAGCAGTCCAGTCAGAATAAAAAAGTAACCATGTAACCATGTCAGTCGAAGTGAATTGGCCAAATCCGCCTGAAATTTCATTTGGATTGTAAGTGGTGGTTTATACGTTTTATAATCCATTTAACAGTTGATCATTCTAAAAATTGAAACTGGAGAGTTGTGTCATAGGTGATTGTCCTGTTATTCTAAAATTCTCCTTCCATTCATCGTCTGTGAAATGGTGCAGGACAAATGTTGTCCCACAGGTTTTGGATGGCTAGCATGTGCGTCTTAAACAGCAGGGAAACTCTGCACATTTGCGCAGCATGTCAGAAGATAAAAGCTTGTGACATATAAGCACTCACATCAACACATTCACTTCATTTGGCTTTTATTTAAACACTATGTTCGGATTCATCAATCTGAGTGAGTTCAATAGGTGTCCATGTAAACGTAACTAATGTTGTAGAACTCGAGACCGGACATGACCGAAATCAGTCCAATTCCAAGACTATATTTTCATGATCTCTGGTTTGTTAGGACTCAGTCCTGACCTGGACTCTGACTCTGGACTACAACATTGTTCATACATTTTGCAGTCTATGCTGACTCGAGCATATGATCTGCACTTTATAATTATGTCTCCAGACCACGAAATTTTAAGAAACACTGACACAAACCTAGGCTTCATTCACCCCAACAACTTCTATTCTCTGTCTTGACTTGAAACCACGTCTGGACTGGAGTACTATGACCCTGGTTTGATATTCATTGGGAAAGTCATTAGGCAAACAGAACAGACGGCGTGAAGTAAATAAAACACAAACTTTCACACTAAATTAACATGTTTACTTAATTCAACCTGAGTTTAGTCTAAAACAACTGAAAGTAAGCGAGATATCCTCTCACTGCACTAGGGATGTAACGGTATGAAAATTTCTGATCACAATTATAGTGACCAAAATGATCACGGTTATCAGTATTATCACGGTATTGTTAAAATGTACTGAAAATGTTACAAATATATACTGACACATAAATCACTTCATCAAGTTTTATATTTAAAATCAACAAACAACAAATAAAATGACTTTTTATTTGCATAATCACTAAAACAACAACAGTAGCCTACCAATGATGTCCGGATTTTAAATGACAACATGACTGACAACAGTTTAACTACAACAGTTTAACTAATAGCATGTTCAAATACTGAATTTAACTTTTACATAAATAAAAGGGTTAAGTCAAAATGATAATTGATTTAATAAAGTATTATATGTATTTTATCTGTTCCATAACTAATCTAGATAACTGGTCTGACTTGCTTAAATGTGTAGAATCCACTTAAGCTTGTTTTTCATCAGTCAGTCAGAATTTATGCTACAGCAGGGCATGCAAATTCGGTTTGTTTTTTGGCCAGACAAAAACTGCACACAAGCTGAATGTAAATGTAAGTCTCTGTAAATCCACAGTATGACACTAGATGGCGCTTATGGAAAAGCTGAATTACAGCTGTTTCCATGAGCTCCGTGGATAAAGCAGCATTGCGTCATTTTACCCAAAAAAAGGAACAGAATCACCACAATCTGGCACAATAATCACAATCACAATGGCCTATTCCGGTTGTCTGAACCATTGAATCTGACCCTGTGACCTCTATACAAAGCACAATGTGTGACAAAGCAGGTTTCTCCACATCAGCCTCTGAATGGTAAGGTGAACAGGATAAAAGGATCCCACAGCCACATTACAACTAGAAAATAAGCCTGTCAGTGTCTAGAGACACTAACACAGTTGGAGGAACAAGACCAGTGTGATACAAACATATGAAACATTTTGTGTCAAAGGGTCACACCATTAAAGACAAATAAATAAATAACCTCAGCATTCTGGGAAATAAATTGGTGGATCTAGTTGGAATGTGTCACTGCAACTGAACCCACTGGGTCAAAGTGAACACAAGCAAGTCTTTGAGATATGAATGATTTCAGTGCAAATCACGTGCTTGAAGTCAGTTTCAAAGATGTTTCGGGCCACTTTTATGTCACAGAGGTTGATTTTTATATTGGGGTCACATGAAAACATATTCATGGCTTTCATTTCAATCAGTTTTATTTCATAAATGTCTTATGTAATGATTTTCTAAATTCATTTAGTATCTAAATTATTGAGAGAGTTTAGATTCCACCACAATCATTACTTTTGTTAAATGGATAGTTCACCCAAAAATTAAGATTCTGTCATCATTTGCTCACCCTAATGTTGTTACAAACAACATATTACTCACCCTAATGTTGTTCCAAATAAAAGCCTAGATTAAATCTGTTCATCATATAAAGCAATCGAGTCTCTTCAGAAAATTTGGACTAAACTACTCTATTCATATGGATTAGTTTTACGATGTCTTTATGAACTTTTTGAAGCATCAAACTGGTAATTGCCTAGACTGTCAAAACAGGGATAATAAATCTCTTTGATTTCATTAAAAATATATTTGTTTGTGTTCTGAAAACAGACAAAAGTCTTACAGGTTTAAAACAACATGAGGGTGATTAAATTATGACAGAATTTTCATTTTTGGGTGAACTATGTCTTTAAAGTTTTTTTTACAAGTTACTGAAATTAGAACTGGAACTAATTAATGAAATTAAAAATAAGTGACAATGAAAGAGAAAATATGTTGCCATTTTCATTCAACATACTGTAATTTACTTCACTTTCAAACTTATCAAATTTGGATTCAAATGAAATTAAAACTTGAAAAACGTAATATAATGTAAAATTAGCCTTAAAGACATAAGTCATCAAAAAAAAAAAAAAAAAGGCAAGCTGTTAAATACATTACAAAACTTGCGGTTAATAGTACATTCAAGTTTCAAAATTGCAAAAATACATACTGTGTAGTACACTAGAAGTAGACAAATTTTACAAATTAGTAAATTGAAAAGTGTGTTTTTTCAGGGAGTTTATTTTCTACAAGTCCACAGTGCCAAAAAGTGGCCTTGGAGGGAAGAAAAAACACCCTTAATCAGAATAATAAGTTCAATAACACTGACACTGTTCAAGTAGCAAGAGTTGTGAAAACCGCAGAACAGATGTGGAGCAGAGACTTCATCTCACATAATGAAGATAAATCTTAAGGTGTGATAGATGAGCTAAGTCAAGCTGAACGTAATGCAGCTGCTAATTTGGAATGTTGCTCACACAGTCGCTGCAGCGTTTGTGCGACATGCTCGCAGGGCCTTTATCACAGCTAGCCAGACCTCCTACAATTGAAAATATGTGCATCACTGCATGATGCTGTCAGCAAACGGTGGGAATTTGAACATTCAATTTCATAATTTCAGCGAAATAAAGCAAGCAACATGTAATGTGGTCTGCTCAAGGGTAACACAGCTCGGCTGAGCACTTGAGTGTGCGTATGTGTGTATGATACGTGCCAGTGAATGAAACCACGGAGGCAACTCGCACCGACAAAACAGCCGCTGCATTGCCACGGCGTGAAAAATGGGTCCGTTGTTCATTCAACACTGTCATTCTGATTATTTTCTCAGCAACAGGGGTCACTGCATCTCTGTCTGGTCGAGCCTGCGGAAGGTAAACTTAATTTAGCGCTGTATCTCTTTCCGTTAGCAAGATGCGCATCCAATACCACATGGCTTCCAAACATAATCAATTATCTATGCTGAAATGGTGGAGAATGCGGAATGCTGATAAGGGTTTGTTGACTCTTCCTAATGAAGAGTGGCGAAGTAAAAACGATTTGATTTGGTACCTCTGGGGTGAGTTTTGGTCTTTCTTCAGGGGATAAAAAGAGCAAGAAATTGATGTTTCCTCTCTTCAATGAGTCTCACTCTTGTCCAAGACACTAGAGACGCAGCTGTCTCATGTGCATGTGTGCGCGGGGATAAAGCATGTGGGTAATATAGTTCGGAGTATGTTGTAAATTTAAGAATTTTGAAATGAGGAGGAAATGTTTATCTCATTTTAGTCCAAAGGAAATTTACCTTTCATGTGAGTTTTACAGTTTTGGTTTAACAGCATATAAAACACCATTTGCCTTTTTTTTTTTTTTTTTTTTTGTGGGGACATACTGTCTCCCTGGAGAAAAGACCCTGATGATAAAGCAATGCAATTTCAAGCTTGCCATTTTACCCCCAGCCATAGAGATTCACTAAAGCAGTAATATTTTATATCAAACATATGTAGCATAAGTGTTGAAATCTT
>JAHKKF010500340.1:0-10773 GCA_019740295.1 Labeo calbasu
ATGTTTTTTGAGGAAAACGTTCCAGGATTTTTCTCCATATAATGGACTGCTATGGTTCCCAGAGTTTGAACTTCCAAAATGCAGTTTAAATGCGGCTTCAAACGATCCCAAATGCGGTTGTAAACAATCCCAGCCGAGGAAGAAGAGTCTTATCTAGTGTAACGATCGGTTATTTTCATAAAAATTATACAATTTATATACTTTTTAATGTCAAGCACTCGTCTTGTCTTGCTCTCCCTGAACTCTGTGTATTGTGCCTCAAGACAGTTAGGGTATGTCGAAAAACTCCAATCGTATTTTCTCCCTCAACTTCAAAATCGTCCTATATCGCTGTTTTACCTTTTTTGTTAAGGGTGTTTGATCTTCTTTGCATGTTCACTTTGCAAAGACTTGGTCGGTACTTCTGCAGTGATGTAAGATGATTTTGAAATGATTTTTGAAGTTGAGGGAGAAAATACGATTGCAGTTTTTCGACATTTAGGGAGAGCAAGACAAGATGAGCTTTTGAGATTAAAAAGTATTTAAATTGTATTTTTTAAATAAAAATATCGTTTCGCTAGATAAGATACTTCTTCCTCGGCTGGGACCGCAACCGCATTTACAACCGCATTTGGGATCATTTGTAGCCGCATTTAAACTGCATTTTCGAAGTTCAAACTCGGGGCACCATAACAGTCCATTATATGGAGAAAAATCCTGAAATGCTTTCCTCAAAAAACATAATTTTTTGGGTTTTGATTTTTGACATTTATTCATCTAAACATTTGGCAAATTCCTAACTTCCTGCATTTTTATGGATTCCACGATTCTGTATATTTTCCATATAATTTCCATATATACTATGTAACAAATCTCAGCTGATTGTTTATATTGTCACAAAACACACACACACAACTTTATTTGTACACATATACTACACTCACTTAAAGCAAAATACACTAAATCGCAAATCTCAACACTTAATTTTTATTTCATAGAAAACCACAACTATATTATCGCCCAGCTCTTCATATAAAGTTTAATATGTAAGAATCTCTAAATTTATCTGTCATTTACTCAAGTAGGATGATATATACTATATAGCAAATCTCATCTTCTTGATTGTTTTTGTTGCTAAATTTTACAGTATTGCTCTGCTAAATGCAACATCATGATTTTCTGTAAAGCTGGTTGTGAAATGTGTATTGTGAGAAGTGCTATATAAATAACATTAACATTGACTTGACAGTCAGATAAATGATTGCATTAAAGCATGTAAATGACTTCCATATACATTTTCATTTCACGGTACATTTTGTTTGTGGTGTGAACGGCCCTTATTTGTCATGATTTTTGAAAACATTTTTTGTGCTTATGCAAAAACTGTCACATAAAGGATGCGTCTACACCTCCAGTGTTATGACGGCACGGAGGATGACAGTACGTTTACGCACATGAAACCAGATGTTTGTAAAGGCAGACAGCAGAGGAATGCCGCTTCCAAAGGGCTCTTTCAGCGTCTGTTTCCAGCCCGGACTAGACTGTTTCCTGTGCTGGAGTGTCAGGATGAGCCGGCGTTCTCTCTCTCTCTCCTTTCCCTCCAGCCCCAAGGGCAGAAAACAAACAAGGCCAATGAAGTCATCTGCCTGAGCGCCCTAAGGGAGGCCTTCAGTTTCCCTGACAGAGCAGGGCGAGAGGAAAACGTGCGTGTTTCTGTATGTGTGTTTGAGAGAGTGAGCCACTCAAAGGCCAAAGGTTAAAACAGACTGCTCTAGTAAGCATTAGAGGACAACAGTCTGTGTGTCTCAACTACAGATGCATGTAGGAGCACCACTGATGAAACTTCAGAGAGATACAGGATGCATTGTACAGCTAAGCTGAATGCATGAAACATTGATGTCAGCTTTGTCTCCCTCAGTGCGTAATCTCTGTAACAGATGGGGAGCTGTGTGCTATCAAAGCTATGATGACATCGCTGCGTTACTGCTGTCAAACACAGGATCTGACATATGTATAAACACGCAACGATGTGCAGCCATCCGAAATGGTCACAGAATCAAGTGTAATGACTTCATGACTTGTATACGTGAGGATCTGAGATATGAGAAAATGCAGAATGTTACAACAGAAATGAAGCAAATGCACAGGTGCACAGAAAGTGGTGAGAAATAGGAAAATGTAGAGAAATAGATTTGCCAAGGAGCATATATAGCTATCCTTTCCCTCCGGGATACTGGATTCCCCTCAGGATATTCAAGGCTGCATGTTTAGAGTCTTTACAGGATAATGAGTTAGTGATAAAGAACTTTTGTTTTGTGTTTTAATTCACATTCATAAACAAGAGAGCTTACTGTATTAAATAGGGAAGCCTTTGTGTGCGTGTACGAATATAGGGCAAAAACATTTGTTTGCATTTACATTTTTGTAGATGTGTATTCTGATGCTGTTTCAAGCCAGTATCATTATCAGTAAGTCTGAAAGAGAGTGTTCAGAGAGGATTTTGCATGTCATATCAAATCAAATCATTTAGTTACCTTAATGTATTTAAGACAAACTACACAGAAAACAATATTCATAGTCAATTAATATTTTTAAGTAGCAATCAACACTATTAATAACAAGTAATCACGATTATAAAATTACTAATATAAAATTAAAAAATAAATACACACTACCAGTCAAAAGTTTTTACATTTTTTTTTTAAAGAAGTCTGTTTTCTGTTTACTATTTGAATATATTTTAAAATGTAATTTATTTCTGTGATTTTAAAGCTGAATTTTCAGCATCATTACTCCAGTCACATGACCCTTCAGAAATCATTTGAATATTCTGATTTGCTGCTGAAAATGTATTATTATAATTGCTGAAAACAGCTGAGTAGATTTTTTTAAGGTTTCTTTGACATTATAAACGTCTTATATCGTCACTTTTCATCCAGAATTGGGATCATTTGAAATAAAAAAAATCGAGGCAAGACTATCATCTTAAAGGAGAAGTTTACTTCCAGAACAAAAATTTACAGATAATGTACTCACCCCCTTGTAAACCAAGATGTTCATGTCTTTCTTTCTTCAGTCGTAAAGAAATTATGTTTCTTGAGGAAAACATTTCAGCATTTTTCTCCATATAATGGATTGATATGGTGCCCCAAATTTGAACTTCCAAAATGCAGTTTAAATGTGGCTTGAAATGATCCCAAATGCAGTTGTAAACAATCCCAGTTGAGGAAGAAGGGTCTTATCTAGCGAAATGATCAGTTATTTTCATTTTAAAAATACAGTTTAAATACTTTTTAATCTCAAAGGCTCGTCTTGTCTTGCTCTCGTAGAACTCTGTGTATTCTGGCTCTAGACAGTTATGGTATGTTGAAAAACTCCAATCGTATTTTCTCATTCAACTCAAAAATCATTTCAAAATCATCCTACATTGCTGCAGAAGTACCGACCCAGTCTTTGCAAAGTGAACATGCAAAGAAGATCAAACACCCTTAACAAAAAAGGTAAAACAGCGGTATAGTCCAGGCAGAGTAAGACGAGACGACCGTTTGAGATTAAAAAAAAGTATATAAATTTTATTATTTTTATGAAAATAACCGATCGTTTTGCTAGATAAGATCCTTTTTCCTCAGCTGGGATAATTTACAACTGCATTTGGGATCATTTGAAGCCGCATTCAAACTGCATTTTGGATGTTCAAACTCGGGGCACCATAGAAGTCCATTATATGGAAAAAACTGCTGAAACGTTTTCCTCAAAAAACATAATTTCTTTACGACTGAAGAAAGAAAGAGAAATTTATATCCTGAAACATCACTAAACTGTTTAGTAATCTCCATAATCACAGGAATAGGCTCCTTTGGTTGAATAACAAACAAAAGGATGTCATCCATGTACAAAGCAATCTTGTGTTGTTTACCATTAACAAAGATGCTAGAAATATGCGGATTGCAGGTACAGTTTCTTTTAAACGTTCTATTCAAAGAATCCTGAAAAAAATTTACTTAACTGTTTTAAATATTGATGATAATAATAACAATAATAATTATTGTTATTATTATTAAATGTTTCTTGGAACAGCAAATCAGCATATTGGAATGATTTCTGAAGGGTCATGTGACACTTCAAGACTGAAGTAATGATGTTGAAAATGTAACTTTGATCACAGGAATTTAATCTTCTAAAGATTAAATTAAATTTTAAAACGTATTAAAATAGAAAGCAGTTATTTTAAATAGTAAAAATATTTCAAAATTGTACTGTTCTTACTGTAAAACTTGTGGATCAAATAAATGTAGGCTTAAAAAACTTTAAAAACATAAAAAATCTTACTGTTCAAAAACTGGAAGTGTATTTATTTACATATACACATTTATGTATAGTTAAAAGAGTTAAAAATAAACATAAATACTTAAAAATGTTCTTTATTACTTGCTGAATTTACTATTTTGAAATTTTTGAATACAGTTTAATACAATTTGTTATCCTATTACTCCTATCCTTCTAGGAAAAAAACTTCTTAAAAACAAAAAAAAGAGTCAAAACATGTTTTTGACTATAAAAATGCTTATTGTCTTAATAGGAGTGGTGTAGTTGTAGTGCTCTTTGTTTTTGTGTAAGCTAGAGTCCATATGGAGATCTGATGGGGTCTGACAGGACGCAATGCTTCACTGAGACAGACCGGCCAGCCCCACAGCGGGATACTCTATAAATACCCCATCAGTACCTCTTTCTCTTCTCCCCTCTCTCATTTTAGCTCATCAAACATGAAAAGAAGGTAGATGCATTAATAAAAAAAAGGGATTGTGCAAATTAAGCATAAATAAACCCCAAAATCATTATTTAGATATTCTGCTCCAGACGGCCATGCGTGAGGAGAGGCTCTGGGGGGAGTTACGTAACTGACTCTAATCCTTTTTGCTATGCAGCACAAAAACAGAAGAAGCGACAGCTTCTATCCATCTCAAATTACTGCTTCTCGGAAACTGCATTTATAGCGTAGTGATTAATACAGATAAAATTGTATTGACTGCCAGCCTAGAATTTTATAGGCTAACAAATCTGCTTCAATATTTTCCCTCAGCTCTGACAAAAATTCAAGTCTTATTTTCCACATAAATCAAAACGAATCAGAAATACACCTGACGTAAGATTAAAATGTCAAGCAAATGAGCTGATCTCAGTACTGCTATGCTGAGATCTACATCCTGTTTGTACTTTGGTTCTGTAGGGAAATGCTGAGTCACCAAATAAAACTGAAGTCCTCTCAAATCAATACTGACACACAACTTCAGTATTCTCCACTAATTTGGCAGCAGTAGTGGCCGCTGAACACCAACCACATTCCCGCTGGCCGGTCTCCCAGATGTGCCGTCCTGGTTTTGTTCACCTCTCTATGCTACTGCCTCAATGACAAGCAATGTGATGCTCAATTAAACCCGACTCATTTTCTCATTTTCTCCTCTGAGCGGTTCAGACAGGCTAAAAGTTCACACATTCAGGACAGACTCCTGCTTTAGGCATCTGACCTACATGAAGAGGAGGTCATGCTACATGACAAAGGTCAAACAAATTGTTGCTCTAATGGTTGTTGCTGATAATGATTGTTTGCAAAATACATTCGTCAACAGCAGGTTTGGGTTAGTTCATCATTCACTCACACTCATGATATTCCAAACCCATGAGACTTTCATTCATCTTCAAAACACAAGAGATTTGAATACTCATAGTCATCCAAAAAGAAGTCACATGATTTTTATGGTTTAATCCAAGTCTTCTAAAAAACGATAGATTTATATGATGAACAGATTTTATCTCACCTCTTGTGGCTTTTTGTTTATTAGATACCACTACCAAAGTGAGAAAGAAAAAGCCTTGCATTTATCGGACCAATGTGATCATGACATTGATAAATAGTTGCAGTGGAACACTAAAGTTTTAGCTGAGCGTTGAGAAAATTAAATGTCTCAAAATATTTATGTATGTTATCCATCTGTGCCTTTTTGTTAAGGTAGACTCCTATTTCTTTCTATGTAGACCAAAGGAAATCCATTACTGCTCTCTTAGGACCAATGATATGTGCTGAACAGTCTCACAAAATGCTGTTGGATGTGAAATAAGGTTTACAACTGTATTTACTACAATTCAGATAATAGCTTAAAGGTGCTGTTTCAGAAGAGTAGATAACTTATTACTTTTATTCAGCAAGGACAGTGTAAATTAATCAACAGTGGCAGTAAAGACATTAATAATGTTACAAAAAAATTCTGTTTCAAATAAATGCTGTTCTTTTGAACTGCCATCAATAAGTTCTGCAAAAAAATAATAATAATAATAAAATAATATATATATATATATATAGAACATCACTGTTTTCTGCATTAATAATAATAAGAAGAAGTTTTTGAGCATTAAATCAGCATATTAGAATGATTTCTGAAGGATTATGCGACACTGAAGACTGGAGTATTCACAGAAATAAATTACATTTTAAAACACATGCTAATAGAAAACAGTTATTTAAATTGTAATAATATTTCACAATACTGTATTTTTTTTGATCAAATAAATGCAGCCTCGGTGAAAATAAGAGATTTCAAAAGCATTTGAAAATCCTACTGACCCCAATGGTAGTGTTGAATGGTAGTGTGTGTTTTGTTAAATAATAAAAACAAAAAAATGACAAGCAAATTATGAAACCGTAAACTAATTATATTTATTGGTCAATGAATTACTAGGGATGTAACAATATCAAAATCTCACGATACAGTAATATCACGATATGAAGTCCACGATACAATATTGCAATATTTAAAAAAAAAAAAAAAGACAAATGAAGACTTGGAATTTTTTTTTTAAAGTTTTAAAGTTACATTATTCAATCTAATGCACTTTAAGAGCTCCAACCCATGGCCTAAACTAAGAAAACTTAAATCAGAAAAAAATCAGTGAATTGACTTGTACCTAAACTTTAAAGGGGACTCAACCCTCCTTTTATTTGTGGTAAACTGTCTAAGTCTAAATTACATTCACACTGGTGTTTTAGGAAGCTAAACAAATTAGAATATAATAATAATAATAAAACAACAAAAACAACTATTTTATATTATTGTTATCCCTTTTACAGTAGTAGCCATATATTGTAAAACAATTGCACTGAAAATAAATGAAAATGAATATTTCATAGTTATACTATTTTTGCTTTACAGTAGGGAACTTACAATACTTCTTTCCTAATTTCTACATTTGAAAGACATATTTTGAATTTGGACTGCAGTAACATTACCCATTTAAACTGCTAGCTGTCAGCAATTCATACTGCACTTTTAAGCTTTTATTTTGACGGAAACGGCAGTAGAGCTTTTATTTTGACAGAAAACTACAGCCTCCGTAAAACCAGGCTTACAAAAACGCATCTCAAGGTGCGTTCACGCCATATCGGAATTCCCGTAATAACGAGATTACAAAGCGTTCACGTCTTCGTAGAACTCGTAATTCCAGTTTGTGAACTGGGAGTCTTCTGAGAGCTACGACTTGTACGACCATATGACCGCTGTACCACCTTACCAACGTAGGCTCTGTTTAGGCGTTGATAGTGTTGCAATAGAAAAGCATTAGGTGTGTTCGACTTAACGCAGCGCTGCGCAGCTCGATCAAATTCTGACTTGAAGCAGTGCATGCTGGTTAGAAATTTTGTCCGACTTGAGACGGCGCCGACGCCTCGTGACTGTCACGTGTGCCATCAAAGTACCGCGATAGCGATTCCAGAGTAGCCAGCGCAGTTTTTTCAGAGCGGCTGCAGGAGCTCTGATGACCACATGGCTGTTTCACGATTGGTCAGATTCATGCATGACAACGATCACGTGTGTTTTGGGTTTATTCTGTAATCATGTAAAGTGTTTTTACTGTAATTGCAATGTTATATTGAGTCAGACTTATCATAAAACACTGATAAAAGCATAAATAACCCCACTTAGTATTAGTATTTAAATAGTATATGTTTATGTTGATCATTATTCTTGTTCAGGGAATCGATTCCGAAGCCAAAGGTCGGAATCGACTTCCTGTTCAGAGCTGTTTTCAGTTTTAAAAAAAAGCGTTTATATGGGCGCCTCTCAAACGAACGGCTGCATCATACGAAGGCTGCACATCTCGGCTGCTGTCATCAAACGTTGCTGAATTCACGAAAATAAACTGAATGAAAAGAGTCGGTACTGAGCACGTCTGAGTTTGAGGATGCAGCCTGCGGTTAGACACTTATTAATTGGCCTCCTGCTCGCTTATAGTGATTAGAAGTCTAATTCGTAGATCGTGATAGATCGCTGAACTGTACACATCTTGTTTCATTCATGCAATAAACGCATGTCCACTGCTCAGCTGTGGGCTATGACTAATTTCGTGGGCGATGCAGATAAAAAAAATTACAGAAAAAGTATCATAATTTCTCACTTTCTAAGACTTTTATATCTTACAGTCATGGCGAAATTAGCTTCCTCCAACTTAAAAAAAAACATGAATTGAAAACAATAGTAAGGAATCGATTCTTGGAATCGAATCCCATCGATTCCAGAACCAGGAATTGGAATCGAACTCGATTCCAAAATTTTCGGAATCGAACAGCCCTACTTGACAGCTCCGTTTTCAACTCCGCCCGCGACTGCTCTCGGCTACTCTCGTTGATCGCCATCTGTAGCCGTAGATGAAGTCGAACACACCTATTTTTCCAAGTCTGAGGACGTGAACAGCTCCAAGTGGAACATCACATGTTATCATCTCGAAATTACGGTAATTACGATATGGCGAATGAAGGATGAAGGGATTAAGCCATATAGTGTTTTCGGTTTTAGTTCGTTTGACAGATACTGTGCCAAAGCATAATGGCCCAAAACACATCTTTAGAGACCTTTTATGATAGAATAAGAAGTTTACATATATTTTAAAAACTACACTGCCCGTAAGACGTATCGTTTCCTATCGTCATGTGACCACAACAACATCGAGACAGTTTTGCTATTGTGATACCACTATGTTGCTAATACCGTTACATCCCCATGAATTACTACTCCACTATTTGTTTTCTTGTGGATTTGAGTACTAAATGACAGACTGTTCAGCTCAAACAAACACACATTATTAACACAGCAGCAGCATCAGACCTGTCCCTAAAAATAAGTTTAGTAGACAGAACACCCAAACAGCATGAGAGGGAAAAAAAATCACCCATGCATTTAAATCATAGAGTATTCACTAGAAATCTGTCTGCCCCATCACAGCTTTATATGACAGCTCGTCTCAGCCGTGAATGCTGTGATTCAGAAAGTCTCCTGGAAATGTCAGGGAAGTTTTTGGACAAGGTGGCTGTAGTGACATAAATCAGAGTTATGGAGTGGGAGGAGAGGTTTAGTGTTTGTGTTGTTGAGGAGAGGGGTAATAAAATTACTGTGGGGCTTGAACTGAACCCCAGAGCTCACAGGCGGAGCTGCGAAAACATCAGCAGCCAAAGAGACCATTCCTCATCTCCTGGCTCCAGAGAAGGGGTGGAGGAGAGAGAAAGTAGAGGGTGGACACCACACCACAGAGAGAGAAAAACAACTATTTCTCTTCATTTTCCAACTGTCTGCAATTATGGTAAAATGTGAATAATCTGCACAGCGGTAACATTCATAGAAGCAATTTATGGTACACCCCTATTTTCTTTTCTTTTTGGATTGGGAAAAGACGTGAGAGGGAGAGTAGATGAGAGTCAGCTGATGGAGTGGGCTAAAGAGGGAACAGCACCACAGGCGATCTGGCAAAATCGTTCACTAAACTCCATCCACATGGAGCTCTCAGTAACCCCATTTCCCACAATTACAATAACTGCAAACTTTCACACACTCATACACATAAGTTCTTTATGTGGCGACTTAAAGGGATAGCTCACCCTAAAATGAAAATTCTGTTATTAATTACTCACCCTCATGTCGTTCCAAACTCGTAAGATCATTATTCATCTTCAGAACAAGTTTTGATGAAATCTGAGAGCCCTCCATAGACAGCAACACAACTGACACATTGAAGGCTCAGAAAGGTAGTAAGGACATCATTAAAATAGTCAATTTGACATCAGTGGATCAACCGTAATGCTATGAAGCTGCGAGTATACTTTTTGTGCATAAAGAAAGCAAAAATAACAACTTTATTCAACAATTTCTTCTGCTCCATGAAGAGAAGAAATTTACACCATGCACATGTGTCGTAGTACTCTTGTGAACATGCATCAAACACTGACACGGAAGAAAAGAAATTGTTAAATGAAGTACTTTTGTAGCTTCATAACATTACATTTGAACCACTGATGTCACATGGACTATTTTAACGATGTCCTTACTACCTTTCTAAGCCTTGAAAGTGGTAGTACTGTTGTTGTCTATGGAGAAAGCTCTCGGATTTCATCAAAAATATCTTAATTTGTGTTCTGAATATAAACGAAGGTCTACAGGTTTGGAACGACATGAGGGTGAGCAATTAATGACAGAATCTTCATTTTTGGGTGAACTATACCTTTAAGAGTTCAAAGAAGCATGGAAAGTTGCGTACAAAGGGCTGCAAGGATGTTTATAGTAGGCCAACCTGGAAGCATCACCCCTTAACAAAAAGCCAAGAGGACTCTACCATTGACTTTTTGATAACTGCAGAAAATTCTAAGTTCTGTGACCAACAAAAGTTTTATTCTTACATGTTCTGTTCATCATGACAGTCTTCACAAATGAACACAATTTTATGAATTTTAAAGCATAATTGCAAGCAAAAAGCTAA
>JAHKKF010500341.1:0-11491 GCA_019740295.1 Labeo calbasu
ACATATAAAAAGGGAATTTCCTTAAGTTTTGCATAAATTATGAGATTAATCATTCCTTTCATTATAAATTATGAGGTGAATCATTGAACATTCTATAAATTTTACAGTATTTTACAGTAAAATTACATATAATAAAAGGAATTTCCTTTTATTTTTACCATAAATTTTAAGATAAATCAGTTTTACTTGCTAATTCTGTAAATTTTACAGTAAAATCAAATATAATAAAGTGAATTTCCTTATCTTTTTACATAAATTATGAGGTAAAGCATAGTTTTACTTGGAAATGCTGTAAATTTTACAGTAAAATTACGTAAAAATTAATAACCGGTTTTAATGTAATTGCAAATAAAAAAATTGCAAACAGCTTTAAATGTGTTTTAAATGTTAAAATAATAAAATAATAAAAATAAATATTCTAATAAATATATATAATTTCTAATATATATAATCATTCTTTCTAAATCTATATGATTGTTTATATATATATATACATCACCCACCAGGTAAAAACTAAAAATCTGATCGTTCAGAAAAGTAACAGCACACCTCTCCTAATTTTTTTTTTATATAATCATATGTAATGTGTTATATAGAGAATTCCTTTGCTTTTTACAGTAAATTATAAGGTAAATCATAGTTGCACTTGCAAATGCTGTAAAATTTACAGGGTTTTTTTAGTAAAATTAAATATAATGTTGATGTTAAATTATTTAGTTTTTCACTGTATATGGTAAAGTAATTTACTAATTAACTAGTTTTAATGTAAATTTAAAAATTACAAATTTTATTTTTTTAATGTTCAAATAATTTTTACTTTTTCTTCCTTCTAAATCTGACATTTTTTTTCACCCACCAGGTAAAAACGAATAGTTTGATTGCTCAGAAAAGTACTAGCACACCTTTCCTCAAAAAAAAAAAAATAAATTTCTGTGCAAGTTTGGTGTGTAAGTTACACACCAAAGTTTAATAAAGGTTATCAGTTCAAGCACAAGTAACAATATATTTCATTTATTTGTTTAGTGTTTTAATGTATATTTAATTATTGAACTAAAAACATACACTTTGAACACGGACCATGCTCTTTGAAAATAATGCAAAACATTATTTTCAGGTGAATTTATCTTGTTATAAGGATAATTAGATCTTTTTACTGTAAACCAACACATTAACAGCATATGTATGCTTTCATTAGACAATTTTTATGTTTCATTGATTTTCACACTGTCATTAAGAATTGTTTTAATTGCAATGTTTCTTGTATGATTTATCAAAATGGTCATTTAGACTTGAAAAATGAAACGAGATGCTTGAGGAGGAGTATCACAAGTTTCAAGGGCTGTGTGTGTGTGTAAGGTGCTTGTGTTTGAACCCCTGTGCTTCATTATATCTTGATGATTTTGCTTCAGTGTAATTAAGTACAGCTCAGACCTTGGCACACACGCTCACACACACATATGTACACATACACTTAAACATATGAAAGAAAGAGCCACAGTGCCATCTATTGATCACGCAGCCTGTACTCTCTCTCTATCTCTCTCTCTCTCACGGTAGGTGCAGAGACAGCCTCCTCCATCATGTGGCCCTCGTATCAATAACAGGTAGACACGGCAGCGCTATTGCAGAGGGAGCTTGTTTGTGTTATTGTGAGGCTGTGGATGTGCGGCGAGGGGAAAGAGACAGTGAGGGCGCGTGGAAGTGACAAACAGAGGAAAAAGTGAGCAAGTTAGTGTTCGTTTGAAGGCCTTAAACTCCTCACATACCTCAGATATACAACTGTATTATTATATAGAATCAAGAAGAATTTTTACATATACACAAACTCAAATTGAATTTGAAAATAAAAGCAAACAGAAGGAAATGGAATCATTGAATTCAAATTTGCATGGGTAATGTAATACATTTTTTAAAAACTTTACTGTTTATACTAGCATTGTTATTTATACACTATAATGTTATTCATTTATTTTAAATTGGTTTTTATTTTTATATTTTCAATTTTTATTTTACTATTATTTATGTATTTATAACATTTATTTATTATACATATTTATTCATAAGGTTCTATTTGTTAACATTAGTTAACAGTTAACTAATTAGTTAACTAACAATGAAAATATTGCTACTGTTTATATCTGTTATTTTAGTATTATTTACATACTATTATAATATTTATTTTGAACTTTTTTATTTTTAGATTTTCAATTTTTAGTTTTATTTTAGTTTTAGTTATTTTATTGTGTGCTTTTATTTATTTGTTTGTTTGTTTATTAACACTTTAAAATAAGGTTCTATTTGTTAACACTACTTAACCCAGTTAACTAATTAGTTAACTAACAATGAAAATACTTCAGCTGTTTATATCAGTGTTATTGTAGTATTATGTACATAGTATTATAGCATGTATTTATATTTTGAACTAGCTTTTTTATTTAAATTTTCATTTTTAATTTTTATTAATTTTTTATGTGTTTTTATTTATTTGTTTGTTTGTTTATTAACACTTTAAAATAAGGTTCTGTTTGTTAACTTTAGTTAACACAGTTAACTAACAATGAAAAGTACTTCTGCTTATATCAGTGTTTTTTAGTATTATTTACATACTATTATAGTATTTATTCATATTTTGAACTAGCTTTTGTTTTCAGATTTTCAAATTGTATTTTATTTGTAGTAATTTTATTATGTGCTTTATTTATTTGTTTTTTTCTTTATTTATTTATTAAATAAACTTTAAAATAAGGTTCTATTTGTTAACGTTGGTTAACATGGTTAACTAATAAGTTAACTAAAAAAATACTTCTAATGTCAGTTAGAAGTTATTTTAGTATTGTTTACATCCTATTTATTTATATTTTGAACTAGCTTTTATTTTTAGATTTTCAATTTTTATTTTAGTTTTAGTTATTTTATTATGCGTTTTTATTTGTTTGTTTGTTTACACTATAATAGGTTCTATTTGTTAACATAACCTAACAATGAAAAATTCTTCTACTGTTTATATCAGTATTATTTTAGTATTATTTACATACTATTATAGTATTTATTTATAATTTGAACTAAATTTTATTTTTAGATTTTTAGTTTTAGTTTTAGAAATGTTGTTAGGTTTTGTTGTTAATTTTGTACATTTTATTTTAATATTGTTTTTTTTTTTGTTTTTTTTTTAATCTTTCTGGTAACACTTTGCAGTAGGGGTTTATTTGTTAATATTAGCTAGCTATTTTAATTAATCATTTTAATTTTAATATTATTTAATTAACATGAACTAATAATGAAAAAACCTCCTAAAGCATTTATTAATGTTAGTTAATGTTAATTTTGGCTTTATTAAAATCAAATTGTATCTGATGACATTAATGTACCTAGGTGAATATGAACTATGAACAGCTGTATTTTTATTAATGAACATTACATAAATTAATAAATACTAGTTAATCCATTAACTAATGTTAACAAATGGGACATTATTGTAACGTTACCGTATTTCAGTTTAGCTTTAATTAATTTTATTTCAGTATTTTAGTACTTTTAACTCAAACTAATTTAGTTATTTTAGGCTTTTAAGCTGCATTTATCACCTAACATATTTTATTTTATTTCAATTATAAAAAAAAATAATAATAATAATAGCTTTAGTGTTAGTTATAACAATAACAACACCGATTAGTGATGCTTCTCAGTGCTGAATGAAATATATATTCATTTATAATCACTATTAGCCATCTTGGGTTTTCCCTTCATGAGCTTGACGCAATGCATTGTGGGATTGCATTTTCAAAGGATGCGTTTGGTTGCCTTAAAATGTTTTTTAGTGAGGCAGCTCACCAGGTTTGGGAACATCCTCAATGAGGATGATAACCCATATGTGTGGGAGGATTGACACCGTTTTAAATAAAAATAATACATGCTCAAGGAAACACAGACAGCTGTTGTAGCTGCTGTCAGGAGTTCAGAGCGATGAGGGAAAGAAGATCAGGTGGGATCAGCTAAAAGACACACTCAACATTCTTATTCACATCTCCCGTAACAGGATGTGACAAGTGCTATAAAGACTCCAAAACTCAGAAAATCACTCTGTACAAAATCAGACAAGTTTCCTCACTGGGCCATTTTTTTCTTCCTATGAACTTACACGCACATCCATTCTAGTGCTAGGATGTTCCCAAGGCGAACATAGATGGCCAAGTCAAGGTCAGGACCCTATATCCATTTTGGTTAGCAAGAGACCATCAGAAGCGTGAGTGGATCCATTTAGCCCTTTACATAGCTTCACTCCGTCCCAAGAGATGGACGGATAGAGAGATAGACAGGCAGAGAAAGAAAAAAGAGGGATGACCATTTACCACAGCCAGAGGGTCCGCTTTAACGTCTTACATCTTCTCTTACACAATACACCAGCTAATGGCGTGTAATAATCCGCCATAAAGACTTAATGTGCTTAATGTGTGGGGTCAGCAGAACACTTCTCCAAATGGTTTCATATGGCAGCACACGCAAAAAAACATCCAGTCAGACTGAAGAAGTGCCAGGCCATGGCAAACCAAATTGTTTTACTACAGAATCCTGCAGTTAGTAAAGAAATAGTTCAATATAAAATTACATTTTTTATATTATTTATAAGGGTCGGAAATTAACAAGGACTTATGGAAAAATCCCACCAAAATGAACAAAAATACCCCATATATTCAAGACAAAGGGGCAAAAAATGCCCCTGCACACAGGGTTCCCACAGGTCCTTGAAATCCTTGAAAGTTTGTGAATCTGAAAAAAAAATTCAAGGACCTGAAAAGTGATGTAAATAGACATACATAGATACAGGTCCTTGAAAGTGCTTGAATTTATTTTGTGCAAGAAGTTTTCTGGAGAAAATGCGTGTTATTTCGCCAACACTTTGTGGCTTATATATACTAGCTTGCTTGATTTCTGTTAGTTTCGCACATTTACGCATTAAGGTGCGTGTTGTACATTGCCATGACGTTCATGTGCGCACAAAACTAATGGGACGATACCTCAACGTTCACAGACACACCGGGAAATTGCAAAAATAGGCTGTGAAGTTCAAATAAAATGCTTTTTTGCATAGTTGTGTTTAACACATGAAAACTGTAACAGTACTGTAACATGATGTAACCTTGCTCTCACTTGAAATGTGTCCCCACATTAAGTCTTTGAATTTGAGGGTATTGGACCTGGAAAGTCCTTAAAAGGTCCTTGAATTTGAAGTTAATCAAGGTGTGGGAACCCTGTGCACAAGTAAACAACATATTACGGCTGTCGAGATTAAAATTAAATGTGAAAATAAATGAAAAGTGTCAATTCGCAGAATTACAGTTAGATTTGCTCACATTGCTTGTACGCGTTGTTTTGTGCAGCGTAGAGCCTTTTAACCAATCAAATGCATTTCTTTTGAACTTAGGAATGCATTGGCCAATCAGAGGCACTTAGGTTAGTCAGCGCTGAGAACACTGGAGCTGTTGTTCAGTGTGCATGCTCGTAAATTCCCTCATTATAAACAACTCGGTGCAGATACAGTGTAAATAAAAGATTCATTTTGTAGTTTCAGTGATTATAACAAGGGTTTTTGCATAACTTGTGCTAGACTTGGCTAACGTCATGGACCGACATGTTTGTCTGTAAAGCCAGAATGTGATTTGCCCAAAAAGAAACAAAAATGTTCTATATTGTACTGTTCTATAATATTAATAGTCATTATTACAATATAAAGAGCAATGCTCTATAATAATGATTTTTGTAATAATATTTCTGTTTTTTACTTGTATGATTTAAATTAAATTTTAAACAGTCTGTCGTTGTTGACAACAGTTTAAAATACTGATTATGAAGTAATTGGGTAAATGTAATTATTTGACATTAAAGGCAAAATATGTTTTTTATAATAATGTGATTATAAAAAAATCCCTCACAAATGTAAAAAAATGTGGGGCAAATATTGTCCCTTAATGAAAAAGTGTTTTCTGGCCCTTTTATTTACTAATTTTCACGTTGTTCAAAACATGTACGGGTTTCTTTCTTACGTGGAACTCAAAAGGAGAAATTTAGCAGAGTGTTTACGCTGCTCTTTTCCATTCACTAAAAGTCTGATGGAACCGTTATTGCCTTTAGATATTTCAGTACATGCCATTCCAGGTTTTACATCAAGGACATTTCACCCTTGTGGGTGAAAAAAAAAGTACATTTTTGCATACATTTAAAAAGAGTACTTATTACGTTAATAATATACTTTAAAAGAAAAGTGTGAACTTAATTTTTTTTTCAGACACTACGTTTAAATGAAAATGTATAGTTTAAATTTGCTAAATGAAATTAGTTGAATTTTAGTTTTAGTTTTTTTAATGTGGATACTAAAACTTGTATGTCATATAATATTTTTTGTAGTTATGCATTTGTAATGATGAAGTTGCTATTTAGTATATTTAAAATAGATTAATTTCAAATGTAATGTAGTTAGAATATAATAATGTACTTTAAACATGCTGTCAACACATCAAACCAGTACTTCTTTAAAGCATGACAAAAGAAACAATAACATAAAATACTTTAAAGTAAAACTTTTACATTTTAAAAATGTATACTTATGTATTAAATGGGTCATTGGATGCAAAATTCACTTTTACATGTTGTTTGAAGATGAATGTGTGTTGGCAGTGTGTGTACAGTGTGTGTTCCCGGTGTAGGGGAAGACAAGAATGTCAAGTGATTGAGTTGTTCTGTTGTTGGACGTACACTGCCCTCCAAAAGTTTGGAAACACCCCTGGCAAAGTGTGTTTTTGGACGATATCAGCATAAATCCTGATCATTTTTTGTGCAATACATTAAAGTAACTTGACATTATCATTGAAGACCAGCAATAATCATTTTCATTTTGATTACATAATAATAGCAGTATATACAAGTCAAAGTCAGACATGCTCCTTTGCCAGCTGTGATGTCTGGTTTCTGGTTTAAACTTGGCCCAGGTTTTTAAAAGATTTTTGGGTCAGCACACCTTAATAGCTTCAACAATCGATTGCCAATTAAGTTTAGAATACAATGAATTTAGGCCCAGATTATGCAGAGCTGTAATAGCTGCTAATGGTGGATATTTTGATGAATCGAAAATTTAAGTTTTAAGAATGCACCCCCTGATCTACCTAAATGCATTTATGTTTGCACGATCATTTGTGATCCAGCTTCACCTCCAGAAGAAGTGGGTATAATAATGTACTAGTTAGCAAGTTTTGCGACTAAATGCGGTTAAATGTGGCTAAAGTAAACAGTCTCATAAAAACGTCTCATCACCCCAGAGAGGGGCGGGGTGAGCAGAGCTCATTAGCATTTAAAGAGCCACGCAACAAAACTATGAAAATAGCTGATTTTGACATGGTAAAAGGGTGTCGTTTTACACTACCATTGAGAAATTTTAACCAAAGTATTTAATAGACTTTCTTTAACACCCTATAGAATCAAATCAACTTGTGGAAAATGGACATCTGATCACCCCTTTAAGAAACGATAACTTGCTTTACTTAAGTAAGCTTTTATTTTATTCAAATGATGTTATGTGCAAGTAGTTTTTTTATGTACTTTTAATATTTGAAGTACACTGCAACTGCACATTAATTACAATAAAGTGTGATTCTTTTTTTCACAAGGACACTGGGGGGGAGTGAACTATTCATTTAAAGGGATAGTTCACCCAAAAATGAAAATTCTGTCATTAATTACTCACCCTAATGTCACCCAAATTAAGATATTTTTGGTGAAATCTGAGAGCTTTCTGACCCTGCATAGACAGCAAGGCAACTATCGTGTTAAAGGCCCAGAAAGTTAGTAAGGACATCGTTAAAATAGTCTATGTGTCATCAGTGGCTCAACCGTTTTTTTTTTTTTATGAAGCTACAAGAATATTTTTTGTGTGCAAAGTAAACAAAAATAATGACTTTATTAAACCATTTCTTTTTTTCTGTGTCAGTCTTATATTACTACTCCTACTTTATAGTGATGGTATTGACAAAAAAGTGTGGTATTGTTTTGTAAGTGAGTCACATCTCTATGTGATCATAGTGTGAAGATGAGAAATGGTTTTGAATTTGTTTTTCATTGCAAGTGTGTGTGTGTGTGTGTGTGTGTGTGTGTGTGTGTGTGTGTAAAAGTCAATACACAGAAGAGAAAGATTGGGGAGAGTTGATGTGTGACTTCCTTAAACGGGAGAGTGAAGGTCACGTCTATGGTCAGCCTGATATAAAGTCAGTGAGCTAGCAGTGGTTCTGTCACCGTGGAGATGAAACAGTTGCTAAGGGGTGCTGCTGCTGTCCGTTTGGTGGCTAGTAATGCTCAGCGTGTGGTCATCTTTACTGCTGTCGGGCTTTTTAATGTCGTTTTTTTCCCCCCTCAAACCCCAAGTGCTTACTTCATTCTTCCCTTCTTATCTACCGATGACAGAAGTCTGGTCCGCACCTCAGAGAGAACCCTTCACCCTGACATAACCACACACACACACGCAAGGGATCACACATATCTTGTCTCTGACCTCCTCTTCGGATTTGTCATTTGGCGTTAAATTAAAGTGATGTTGTGAAATATAAGTGCAATTAAAAAGATCTGTTTTCTGTTTTAATATGCGCCCATTGCTCCAGTCTTCAGTGTCACATAGTCCTTCAGAAATCATTCTAATATTGCTGTTTTTCATGTTTTTTGTGTATGTGTGTGTGTATGCATGCGAAAGTTTGGGAACCCCTTGCAGAATCTGTAAAAATGTAAATAATTTTAACAAAATAAGAGAGATCATACAAAATGCATGTTGTTTTTTAATTAGTACTGTCCTGAGTAAGGTATTTTACATAAAAGATGTTTACATATAATGAAATTATTAAAATAACCCCCCTCAAAAGTTTGGGAACCCTTAGTTCTTAATAATGTGTGTGGTTAAATCCTCTAGATCCTGCAGATTCTTCAGTTTTCTAGCATCTTTTGCATATTTTAACCCTTTCCAGCAGTGACTGTATTATTTTGAGATCCATCTTTTCAACTTAGGGACTCAAACACAACTATTAAAAAAAGGTTAAAACATTCACTGATGCTCCAGAAGGAAACACGATGCATTAAGAGGTAGGGGGTCAAAACCCTTTGAATTTGAAGATCAAGGTAAATTGTACTTGATTTGTCTTCTGGGAAACATGCAAGTATCTTCTGTTGCTTCCGAAAGGGCAGTACTAAATGGAAAAAAAAAACTGTATTTCAACAAAATAAGAATATATATTGGACATCTTCATCCTGTTCAAAAGTTTTCACCCCTGGCTTTTAATGCATTGTGTTTCCTAACATTTTTTTTATAATTTTAGGAAAAAAATATAGGAATATTTTTTTAAAAAATAACATGCATTTTGTATGCTCTCTCTTATTTTGTTAGAATTATTCATATTTTCACAGATTCTGCAAGGGGTTCCCAAACTTTTGCATAAAACTGTATATATATGCATACCTTTCAAAGGTTTAGGGTAAGATAGATGTACAAAACATCTGATAGATGTTTTAACATTGATAATAATAAGAAATGTTCCTTAAGCAGCACATCAGCATATTGAAATGATTTTTGAAGAATCATGTGGCACTGAAGACTGGAGTAATGATGCTGAAAATTCAGCTTTGCATCACAGAAATAAATTATATTTTAAAGTATATTAAAATAGATATCTGGTATTTTAAATTCTAACAATATTTCACAAATTTGCATATTTTTCTGTGTATATATACAATCTTTTTTTCCTTTTTATGTGTTTTGACCAGTAGTGTATTAAGTATATATAACATATATATCTATCATCATTCATTATATAATCATTCAGTTACAGCAGTATATAAATTTGTATTTAAATTCATCCCTCTGGGACTCTTTTTCAGTGCCTTTTAGCCTATGAATTCTAATTCCTAGCCCGGGATCCAAAAGCATTTTAAATTCTAGTTGAAGTCCTGATGATCCCAAATGGAGGGCTCTTGATTCTAAATGACACATTAGATGAATCTTGAAGTCCCTCTGATCTTGGCACGCGTATCTTTATTTTTAGTGCAATTTCTCTAAGACGTATGAGCACTTGGAGTCCTGATTAGCTGGTTGCACTCAGCACTGAGTAAAATTAATTGTAATTAATTCAGAATGGCATCGGATGCATGCAGATGTCCTGTGGCAGCTGGGATATGTCAATATCAAATATATGCCCTAAAGCAATCACAGGATGATGGTCTTGCTGAAAGATTTGTGCTTATGAAGTCGGTTTTATCAAGGTTGGAGTTTTTAATTCCTATCAAAATGGGTAAACATTTCTTTTTGAAGTCAGTGTAGTTGTAATGGGTGCATGTATTCTAAAATGTGTAATTTTTTTGGGACGTCGTATTTGGTAATTGCAAGTACTTTAACTCTGGAAACACTTTTCTGGTGATCTCAAAGGCAGCCTGTTTGAATTTTTGAAAACATGACGTGGCATTTTAATGATTTACAGGTGTTTTGTTAATGTTCTTAGTCTTTTAAAATATTTGAAAACTGCTTGTTTTTATAAATATAGCAAAAAGACATAGCAATCTTAGATGATGTTGCCCCATTCTAGCACATTACCTGTCATTCATTAGTACCGTAGACATTAATTTCCATTGTCACTTCTGAGTTCTGACATGTGGTGCTGTCAGATTGCAGTTTGTGTTGTGTAACTTGATTTGTGTCACATTTATTTGCGCATATTGGTTCCGTATGTCTCTCTGGTTGCCTGTAATTACCCTTACAAAAAAATAACTATGGTAACCAAGTTCTGCCAAAGTACCACAGTTACTACAGTTATTTTTGCTGCTCCAACTAACCTTGTATTTACTACAATGTCAGAAAAATTTATAAATATTATAAAAGCTTACACCATTTGATGGAGAGAACATAAATTTTAATTTAAATTATAGTTATTTACAGAAAAGCAACAACACTATGGTAAACTTTATGTAGGTTATGCTTTTTTTTGTAGATTAATTTTTAAAATTGTCTGTTGCTGCAACATTTTATGAGTTTTTATAGGTGTTCACATGCAGCTGTTCTATGGTTGGGCAACTTACATTAAAGTCAAGAAAGTTGAGAAGTTAGATATGTGTTATAAATAAAGAGGTAAATAAATGTAAAATAAATAAATAAATGAGAAACAGTAAGAATTACAGTGTAGGTGGAAATATTTCCCTAAGGCGGATAAAGCGGAGGATGAGAGAAGAGAGAAAATCGGGCTGGAGAGAAAGAGAGAGAAAGAGAGAATAAAAACTGAAGTCAGACAGATAAATATGAAAATAAGATTTCCACTGGATAGCATAACAGTAGAGTCATCAAAGGACAACCTCTTATTTGAGCTTTGTTTCTAGGAATTTAGCAGATGCTTTTTTAGGAGGCAGTGCTTTCCACAAGTGTTTAAAACTAACAGCGACTTAAGACTGGTTTTGTGGTCCAGGGTCACATACATAT
>JAHKKF010500347.1:0-12507 GCA_019740295.1 Labeo calbasu
CCCGCCCCCACCTGGTTGTGGACCGCCACCCCCTCCAGGAGCTCCTCCTGCACCTGGGGGTGAAACAGGTGAAGAGACAACTTAAGAAATTTAAGAAATACTTATACAGACATGCAACCTGAGCTGAGTGACTGAATATCCATCTTTTCCATCCTTTCAAACAGGACCAAAGGGACGTAAACCAGTTCAACCAAAGTATAGGATGCCTCAGTTGAACTGGCAGGCTTTGAAGCCCAATCAAGTGACGGGAACGGTTTTCAGCGAGCTGAATGATGAACAACTCCTAGGGGTAACTGCAAAGAAATCCTTAATATGCACTAACAATGAACCTGTATGACTTTCTTTTGCAGGACACAAAATAATTTGAAGAATGTTTCTTTTAATATTTTGTTTTAAGGGGTTCGAGCACGTAGTACGTGCTATAAGAGGGAAAAAACATAAAATGGCTATAACTGTGCAACCATTTGTCCTATCAACATGAAAATCAGTCTTGGTCCAAAGTGCCACAAGAAATCATCCACTGGGGGCGATATTGCATTTTTTTTAAGGGTGTAAATGATTGAAAAGGGGCCTGTCCAAATTTACCCAAAATCATATAAAGCCTAAAGGAAAAGCTTCACAAAACCTGCTGAGCACATGCGACAGGTGATTCTAAACAAGCATGCAGAGTTTTAAGGAGATCGGACCACAGCGTTATAACAATCATAAACATAAAAAAAAAAAAAAAAGATTTCTATGGTAAATTGCCTGGTTTGGCCAAAAATGGCTTTTACAGGCTTGCTGAATAATGTCTTTTTCCATATGTGTTTAAATGTCTTAAAGCGCTTGAACCCTGGTAATCGCTGCTTGTAGCTATATTCTTTTTGTTTGTTTGTTTTTGTTCATATAAGGAAACCCAGCAAGTACAAAATCACACTGGAACCCACTGACATTCACTGTATGAATAAAAATATTTTTTCCAAAATATCTGTGTTTCACAGAAGAAAGAATGTCATACAGGTTTGGAACAAAGAGAATCAGTAAATGAATTTACACTTTTGGGTGAACTATCTCTTTAACTAATTAATTAAAGGGATAGTTCATCCAAAAATGAAAACTGCCCAATGATTTACTCACCCTCAAGCCCAAAAAATGTCCTGGCACTTCCAAGCTTTAATGGCAGTGAATAGCTGTTAATATTCAGTAGTCCAATAGAAGTCCAATAAAGTGCATCCATCCATCATGAAAAGGGTATTTTTTTACACAAACACATCAGTTTTCTTCAGAAGGCCTTTATTAACATCCCAAGCCTGAGTGGAGTACTTTTTGTGATTGATGGATGCACTTTATTTGACTTAAAAATCTCAACACCCTTTCACTGGCATTATAAAGACTGAAAGAGCCAAAATATTTTTAAAAGAACTCTAGTTGTATTTGTTTGAAAGAAGGTCATATACACCTAGGATGGTTTGAAGGTGAGTAAATCATGGGATAATTTTCAAATCCCTTTAGTCAATTAATCTATTACACTTTCTCTGTTTCAGGAGCTGAATATGGATCTATTTGCAGAGCAGTTTAAAACCAAGGCTCAAGGTTCTCCGACAGATCTTTCTAAGCTCAAAGTTAAGGTGGCTGAGAAGGCACCTAGTAAGGTGTCCCTGCTGGAGCCTAACAAAGCCAAAAACCTTGCCATCACCCTCCGCAAGGGAGGCATGAGCCCCAACGACATCTGCACAGCCATTGAGAGGTATGTTTCAACAATGCAAACAGCAAACTGCACCAAAGAAAACAGCCTGAACCAGCATGGAAACTCTCTTCTCCCTCTCTTGCTCTCAGATATGATCAACAGTCTCTGAGTCTGGACTTTTTGGAGCTTCTCGAACGTTTCATCCCATCCGATTATGAGTTGAAGTTACTGCAGAACTATGAGAAAGAAGGGCGGTCACTAGAGGACCTGAGCGATGAGGACCGTTTCATGTGCCGCTTTGGTAAAATCCCACGGCTTGCTCAGCGGATCAACACCCTCACTTTCATGGGCAACTTCCCAGAGAGCATAAAACGTCTGCAGCCGGTCAGTTCATATCACTTTTTGGCTGTTATACCTGGTATAATTCATGTTTTATTCAAAAGTCATCCTTTTTCCCCCACTTGTTTCTGTAGCAATTAGATGCTATCATTGCAGCTTCCGTCTCCCTCAAGTCTTCATCAAAGCTGAAAAAGATGTTAGAGGTGAGTAGGCCTTATTTGTGCTTAGAGGTTTAAATGGAGCGCTCCTTCAGTGCAGCTCACTTATCAATCTCCTACTTCAGATCATCCTGGCCTTTGGGAACTACATGAACAGCAGTAAAAGAGGAGCAGCGTATGGGTTCCGTCTGCAGAGTCTTGATCTGGTGAGTGAGCTTTTAGATTGTGTGTTTTTGTTGTGCAGGAGAAGTGTTACGTATGCATTGTAAATAACAGCAGAAAGTTACAGGCCCGGGTGTGAGTTTTGGGAAGCTCTCTTTGTATTAGTTATGAGAGACAGCTAAACTTGCACATAGAGACCTTTGATGTAGAAGCCTTTGATGCAGAAACAAAGAAGCTATTGGCTCTGAAGAAAATAATGATTGAAACTTTGCATGGGGATCAAAACTTTGCATGGTAATTTTCTGTAGCTGAAATTTTCTAACAATTCCTTTTACCTTTATATATAAATAAATCATAATTAATCATAATGTGCATTGTAATACAATATATCTTGTCATGAATAACCAAATTTAAAATGCATAGTGTATCAATGAATTGATGTGTTATAATGTAATAACTGTGGTGACAATTTGTCATGCATTATAAGATGCGTTACAAGGCATAATTAATGCATTAAAACTACTTTTATAATGCATTATACATAAAGGTTTTAAGAAAAGTGTTACCTAAGATTTAATATAATTGATGTTATTTTAGTATAAAATTATATTTTTTATTTATTTATATTTTCTGTTTTTATTTCACTTTTAATTCATTTTTTAATGTTTTTCTTTCAGTTTTATTTTCAGTTATGTTAGTACATCAAGAAATGAAAGTTTTAAACTACAACAGTTATCACAGTTAAATATATATAATAATAATAATATATATAAATAATATATAACAGTGAAAATCGGCAGGTTATGTAATTTCAAATGAAGTAGGTCTCAAATCTTAAAGAAATTTTAAATAAAGTAAGCATCCTATCTCACTTTTTTTTTTTTTTTTACTAATTAATTGCAAAGACTGATTGAAAAAAACTAATCATCTATCAAATTTTGTATTATACATTTTTAAGCAGTTTCCATCAATATATATATATATATATATATATATACACCATATAATAATATATATTATATATAATATATATATATACTTTTATTCAAACATTTGGGATCAGTAAGACTTGTAATGTTTATCTTTTTTGTCTTGTTTTAAATAAATCTCTTATGCTCATCAAGGCTTCATTTATTAGATTTAGAAAATACAGAAAAAAAGCAGTAATATTGCAAAATGTTATTACAATATAAAATAATGGTTTCTATATTAATATACTTTTAAATATTATTTATTCCTGTGATGCAAGTTGAATTTTCATCAGCTATTACTCCAGTCTCAAGTGTCACATAGAAATTATTCTAATATGCTGATTTATTTTTAGAACTATCTACGTTGGCAAGTTTATTTATAAAATAATATTTATTTGGAACCTATGATACATTTTTCAGGTTTCTTTGATGAATAAAAAAATTCAAAAGAACAGCGTTTATTCAAAATATAAATCTTTTCTAACAATATAAATCTTTGCCATCACTTTTTACCAATTAAACACATCCTTGCAGAATAAAAGTGTTCATTTCTTTCAAAAAAAGGAAGAATAAAAATGTACTGACCCCAAACTTTTGAACGGTATAGTGTTTGTTGTTACAAAACATTTCTATTTTAAATAAATGCTGTTTTTTAAACTTATTACTCATCAAAGAATCCTGGAAAATGATCACAGGTTCTTTAGTGTCAAAAGTGACACTAAAGACTGGACTAATGATGCTAAAAAGTCAGCTTTGATCACAGGAATAAATTACATTTGAATGTATATTACAATAATATATATAAAAATGGCATTTTAAATTGTAATAATATTTCACAATAGTAGTTTTTTGTATTTTTAATCAAATAAACGCAGCCCTGATGAGCATAAGAAACATTAAAAACTGTACTGATCCCAAACTTTTGAACGGCAGTGTACATTTGTATTCACATTATAATTTCAGTATGTATTCATTTATTTCGTGATGGAGGATATTTATCTCCATCTGTCTCACCTGTATTTCTACCCTCGTTGGTGGCCGCAGTAAAAACTTTCAGTGTCTTCACTCAGTCTCACTCTCGTGTCTTTCAGCTGTTGGACACTAAGTCCACGGACCGCACACAGACGTTGATGCACTTCATTGCGAATATGGTGCAAGAGAAATACCCTGAGCTTACCTCCTTCCACACTGAACTCCGCTTTGTAGACAAGGCTGCTCTGGGTAAGACATACCATTGATACATGTACATCCCACTACATACTGTACATACTACAAACACTGTGATACATAGTGCAAATCAGTTATAGATTTAGTCTTGACTTTTTCCTTTCTCATTCCTTTGCGCTCTCAGTGTCTTTGGACAGTGTGCTCCAGGATGTGAGATCTCTGGAGAGAGGGATGGAAGGGACCAAGAAGGAGTTCCTGGTGCAGGATGACATCCCGGCGCTGAAAGAGTTTGTTAAAGCCAACAGTGATCTATTAGACTCACTTGTTAAAGACGGCAAGACAGCACAGGTTAGACCACAGCGTATGCTCAGTGCACACAAACTATCTGACAAATTAATTCTGCGTAATTAGTCTTGCTGACTTTTTTTTTCCGTCAACAAGGAGGCGTACGCGTCTGTAGTGGAGTACTACGGAGAAAACCCGAAGACGACACAGCCTTCCATGTTCTTCCCTCTTTTCGTCAGGTTTATCAAAGCTTATAAGGTGAGAGATACAGCAATTATGCATATTTGGAGGTAATTACAAAGCTGTTATTATTTGATTGTTCACATGCTTATGGGAATTGCTCGAAGTACCGTAAGTATAGTAAAGGAGCAAAATGTTGAATAAGCATGTTAAAGAAACTGAGCTCCATACAAATAGCAAAATACTGCAAGCTTTTCACCAACTGATTTTTAATTACTGTGGTGTGTTGTTGTGTCACACAACAGCAAGCAGAACAAGACAATGAACAGAAGAAGAAACAAGAGAGTGCAGCAGAAGAACCGACAACCCCTTCCCCAAAAAAGAAAGAAAGCACTTCTCAAAAGGTTAGAAAAATGTATTTCTAAAATATTTGTATTTTTATTCATCATTTTATTTAGATTTTATTATTTTATTTAAATAAAGCAACGACTGGAACTGCATAACTGAAGTTATTCCACTGAAATTTTTCACCTACTCCGATTAGGGTCCCATGATGCCCAAAATGCCTCAGATGGACCTGATTGCAGAGCTGAAGAAGAGACAAGTGAAGCCCCACGTCACAGATGGGGCCATTGAGGGCATTATAACAGGTAAAAATGTGTTACTGATGTACAGCCGAAATAGTCAGGTCAAAATATACCTTAAGGACTTACCTCAAGCTTTTTTCTTAGTTAAATAAACATCACACTGACAAAAAAATTGTATTTTAGATTTTTACATTAACAATGTAATCAAAATTCTGTTTATTAAAGCCGCGTATAAATCTCATCAAGTTAGTGTTTTTAGGCATTTTACATTTATTCCAAAATAATAACTCAAGGCAATAACAATTTAAACAATATATGAAGAGTTCAGATGCAAAACCAGCCACCTCGGTCAAAAATGAGATAATGATACTGAGTGAATGCTTTTGACACATGGTATACATCTATCAAATACGTTTACTTCAAACTCGCTAAATCCCAGCCTCAGCTCAATTAGAAGTGCCAGTACTTACATAGAAACCTATTCATAGGAGTCTAATAAAAAAATGGTTGTTTTAAAGAAAAATGTCAGATGGATTTAGAGGCTTTTGGATCTGAACTCTTCATATTTTATTTGCAAACTTACGTTCAGCTGTTCTTTCTAATAGTTAATTTTTAACTATTTTTAAGCTTTTTTTTGACGTATCAGTCAACAAAGCTTGGTAAATGTTGGTCACAAGACATGGAAATTTACCTTAAATGTCACCAAGCTGATTATTCACTAAAACCTCCCACAGATCATGTTTTCATGGCCATTTTAAGTCTTATTTTGACATACCAGTGGTTATGGTTATATCTAAGTGTGGGTTGTTTACTTCATTTTTTTAAAATTAGTCTCCCATTAAAAGAGAAGTTCACTCCCAAAACAAAAATGTACAGATAATTTACTTGTCATTCAAGATGTTTGTGTCTTTCTTTCTTCAGTCGATAAAAAATTATGTTTCTTGAGGAAAACATTTCAGGATTTTTCTCCATAAAATGGACTTCAGTGGTGCCCCCAAGTTTGAACTTCCAAAATGCAGTTTAAGTGCAGCTTCAAAGGGCTCTAAACGATCCCAGCCAAGAAATAAGGGTCTTATCTAGCGAAACGATCAGTCATTTCAAAACAAATTGACAGTTTATATACTTTCTAACCTCAAACGCTTGTCCTGCATTTATACTGGATTTTGGAAGTTCAAACTTGGGGGCACCACTGAAGTCCACTACATGGAGAGAAATTCTGGAATATTTTCCTCAAAGAACAAAATTTCTTTATGACTGAAGAAAGAAAGAAACAAACATCTTGGATGACAAAGGGGTGAGTAAATTATCTATAAATTTTTGTTCTGGAAGTGAACTTCTCCTTTAACACCATTATTATGTTAATTCATAATCGATTTGGGAATGCAGGATGCGAATGAACACAAGAGGCGGGATTTATATGAACCAATCACAGCCAAACATAACCAGTCAATTCCAGTCAATCATTCATTCTCAATTACTCCCCACCAAACCTACCGCACACTTCAGGGTGTCCTTTAAAACTCATTGGGCTCAGTGGAGGCGAGAGAGACATGGACTTCCGCTGTAACATTTCCCTCTGGTGTCTGCTAGACAGTTTCTTTAGAAAAACAAGTGATTTGTACACTTATTAATGTTATGTTTTGTAATAAAGGCGTTGTTTTAGTTTTCTCCTCATGCGATATTTTGAGGAGGTACTGGCTCCCTTGTCTCCTCGGAAGAAACGCCCGTGATATATATACTATATGTAATTTTTTGGTTAAGAATTATAATTTTCTTTTGTCTGTTTCAGATTTGAGAAATTCACCCTACAGAAGAGGTGACGGTCGGAGACCAGCTCCTCGACAAGAAAACTGAGGATCGCCTAAAGAAACTTGGACACTTCTGTACATAACACCTGGTCTTATTCTTTACATAATAAAATATTTTCAGTCTCTGCAGTACAGAAAATGTCTGGTAGACATACATATAAACACATTCACAGATGCTGCACACAAACCAAGAGTCACACTAACAGACACCATCATCACACCTTTTGAGAATATTCAAAACCATCATAATAAAATTGTACATAAAAAGGATTTTTCATATACCGTTGCATATTCTCATGAATATGTAAACAATTCCTTGATCTTCCATTTTTATGATTCCGCTGTTTATATTGCAAATGAAATTGCACGCAGTGCTCATAGATGATGACGGCACTGTTATCCTATGTGAAATACAAATCATTTGTAATGAATCTTGGATATTTTAATAAAACAGTGGAAACATTGTACAGTAATAAACATTTCATTTATTTTGAGCAACCAAGAAAGACGCAGTAGCAACATTGTCATAGAAGAGAGCTGTACTTTATTAGACACACAACCACAGCAAGTATGTACAAAAGGTCTCAGCTCTCAACGATTTCTCACAGGAAAAAAAAAAAAAATCAAAAGTCACATTTCTCACAAAGTTATCATGGCATCCACACTGACAAATTAATTTCTTTTTCTTCTGTATCTATAGGTGTTTATATATCTTATTTGTATATAGAGTGATTCTCGGTTGGTATATTACTCTACTCTAGAGATGGGAGGGTCACAGCGTGGGTAAAGGGCTCGCACCATTAGAGGTGCGTTGATGGTCAGAGCTGAGTTTAATCTGTTCAGTCACTCAGTAAAACACACTCAGAGTTCGCCACTCAAGTCTGGTTACCACATCACCACAGGTTACAGTAAGACTGGACATGCCTGAGCCACAAAGAAATCAGACATAGAAAAAGTCATTTTTTTTTTCCTACTTCAACTCTACAGCTGTGAACCTCATATTGACCTCACTATTCTCTCTGTTGACTTTAAAAAACAAAAACAAAAAAACATGTAGATAACTTTGTTTTTTAAAATCATCTGCACCGTGCGATTGCTTTTAGAATGTACATGCATTGCTATAATTATTGTTTTTATATTTTTAAACTTTTAATATATACCTTATAGCTCCATCTTTTAAATAAAACTTTTTTCTGGACATAATTTTGTAGGACTCTCTAATAATTACGGTTTTATTTACACGTTATAGTTTTTCATTCTTTTTTCTCTTATATTGTTTTCTAGTATTATTGTTTGATGTCAGAATTTTGTAACATCCACACATCCATGTAGAAAAAATCTCACTTAAGGGACTAAAGAGCTCTGGTAAAATATTCTACATAAAGACGTTCCATCGTAGACCATTCAACAAGAAATGTGCTTTCTCCAAATTAATTTTTGGCCTGGTAAACCAGACATAACTAGCAGAAGCATCCAGCTCCTCCTATTTCCTGCAGTCTCTCTGGTGGAAAACTCTAACCTGCAACTCAAAATGAGGAGAACGTGGCAGAAACGCTTGCGCAACTAAGAACCTGGTACAGTTTAAATGTCTCGCTGAGTAACTACAGTGGAAGAAATGAAATTGCGCACTTACTCCCTACCGCTAGAGGGCAGAAGAGAGCCGTGACAGTTCATTTACATTTGCCATTATATCCACATTGTTCACCCAAAGCAAAAAAAAAAATGAAGAGTTAGCAAATGACATTCTCAGGTCACAATACAGATTAGAGCTTCATAGGTATCAGCAATGAACCGGATTTCACTCCGATCGCATTAATTAAACTCTTTTGACCGGCTGGCTGGATAAAGGCCTTTTCAGATTCACCCAACACTTAAAACAACTCAGAAAATTAACAAAATATCAACCTGTGGTTAGATGCAGCTATACTTTATACATGAACTGGGCTGTACAGAGTAATATTTTCAACTCAATATACAAAACACTTCTTTTATGAATAAATAATTTTCTAGTGTGCTATATATTTCCTCAGAATTACAAAAAAGAAAATATGTACAAATAAATCTCAGTTAATATAAAATCAACAAACAAAAATATACAAACGCAAATCTTGCATCATACATTTGTTTTTTTTTGTTTTTTTTAACAAACATGTTGAGTGAAAAATAAATGAATAACTTTAAAGATGTATTTATATATCATGTCTGAGCTGATACCTTAGCATGTTTTGAGAGGGAAAGATCTTACTTTAAAAGGGAGATTTCATCACCTTCCTACATTTATCCATCGCAGTCTCCAAGGGGTCAAGAAAGACTTTTCTTAGCTCACACATTTCTACCCGTGGCTTTACTAAGAGGATGAAGTGTACTTCCTGACAGGAAGTGCTGTAGGTTCTTAGCATCTCCATTCAACCACAAAACCCGCTTCTCATTTCTGAGAAACTCTAGCCACAAGGGTAACGTTCTGAACGTTTAAGTTTGCTCACTGCAGCTAAATTTGTCTCATTTGCTAGTTTATAATAATACTTTAGTCTGGGTGCTTAAATAGGCTGAGCTATGAATATGATGCTTGGTGTGAACTTTCCAGACAGAACTTGAAAAAGTCTAGAGTCTAAAAGATCTGGGGTCGGTTTTCTTAAAGACTGCCCAGATGGCACACGTACATCTACAAGATTTCTCTTAAAGATCTGTTGATCTGGAAAGCATCTGTTGTGTACAAACATCTGACAGACGTCTGTAAGATGTCAGTTTTACATTCATTCTAAATCATAAACATCTTAAAAACAATTAATAAACGTCTGTTTGACATCTGATAGTAAACGTACTATAGATGTATTGCAGATGAGCAAATACTCTAAAAACTGTCTTGTAAAAGATGTCAAATAGACGTCTCTGTGATGTACGTGTGCTATCAGGGTGGTCACAACTTTTTAAAGTCAGTTACAAAGGGTAGCTTGCTAATTGGTCAAACTAGTTCTTAAGACACAGTGGCTATGTTTATGCAACCCTAGAGTATAAATCAAGACGAGCATTAATCATTTTAACTAACGCAATTTTAACAGTGTTGCCAAGTCTGTGGTTTTCCAGTGAAATTGGGCTACTTTAACACTGTTGCCACGTGTTTGTTTTTTTTGTTATATCCGCAGGTTGAAGTGACCCCAATAACGAGTTATTTAGCCACTGGAATGAGAATTTTACCAGCGGAACCCTGCCAAAAAACACGTATTTTACCTCCAGGAATGCGAAACGTGATCTAGTTTTGAGTAACAATTGAGTGGGTTTTGTTGTGAAAACCTGGCAACCCTGAATTTTAAGGAATTTGCAAACCACTGAGTTGATCAACTTTTTGTGTAACTAGCAGATCCAGGCATGAATTACAAATAAAGCTTTGTTTCTCATTTCATTCACAGATGTTACATTCAAACATTCAACACCTTAGTCAAGCCATGGTTTAAATGAGGAAGTTTACATGAATGTAACCAGGGTTGCCAGGTTTCCACAAAAAAAAACACCCAATTGCGTTTCGTATGGAGTCTCCTGGTAAAATCTAAAAAAATATCACATTGTTGGGGTCGCTTCAACCCGTGAACAACGACCCACGGCAACAGTGTAAAAGTAGCCCAGTTCCATGGGAAAACGGAGGACCTGGCAACACTGCACATAACACTGTGTCTACACCAGACGCGACGTGACAATATACAATAGATCCCATTATTATCACCGATGCTGTCTACTATGGATGCGGCGCGACGTGGCATATCCCTGACAGTAAACTGATGCCTCATTCTATTTATGACGTATTAACACATAGTACAAATGATTTGCAACGCTCGCTTTGTCGCATCCAGTGCAGACAGAGACTTTAGCTGTCGCGTCCGGTGTAGACACGGTGTAACTGCCTAAGTTTGACCTTTTTGTCTCCCGCAGTACCTCCCACGTGAGACATTATACATTTTGGACATGAATTATGGGCTAATTTGGCTGCGAGACACGGAGTAACACCACTAATCTCTCCTCTGGCCATTTACTCTGGACGTCGACCTAGTGCTTAAGCCATTATTTTAAACCCCGCACCATGAGCAATCAATTTCGCACATCCGTTTCTTAAGGAAGCTGAAAAAATCTCCCCTCTTGCTCTATTCGTCTCATTTTTTTCCACTCTCACTCACCTTTTCACATTTAAATTCTTCGGGCTCATGAGGAAATCTGCAGGTTGTGGCATTGACAAATTCAAAACATAGGAATACCCTTGTGAGATGAAAAAAAATCTTTATCTGTATGTGTGTGAATGTCATGTGGTCTGGAATGAGAAAAGTAGATGGGTGGGCATAACCAGAGCCTCAGCGATCAAAAAAAAAAAGTATGCACTTGCGTTTCAGTATTACGAGAGCAATGAAACCAAAGAACGGATGTGCTATTCATATTTGTATCGCCATTCTAGGTAATCATAAACTGGCACACAATTACCTTCCGTGATAGTGAACCTAAATGTCTGTGGTTTGATAGAAAAGTAAGCAGAGGGTTTGACTGGCTCATTAGGAGAAAGGATGAGTTGGAATGCTTTACCGCACAGATGTCTTCCACTCGACAGATCACGTCCACTGGCATACGTGCTGTGGAATTACCCTCCGTCGTCTTGCTTGTGCAACCCCTACATGGTGAACCTAACCATCTGTTTGTTCATTTTAAATTGGAATTCAGTTTCACAATCTGGGAGGCCCAAAGGTTAAGACAGCCTGTGCCGAATGTTTGATGATTGTCAGATCATTGTAGTTTCTCTAGCTTGTAAAACCTTTTGTGCTTCTTCAATGACAAGAACAAGGAGGTACCCTAAATATATCCTTATGCAGGAAAACTGTGGCTGTTAAGAAAACAATAGCCTAACAACACCATCCCATAAAAGTGATTTAAAAAGTAGGCAGCCCTCCACTTTCTCACAATTCCTCTGTTGCCATGACAACTTGTGCTAAGTTACAGCAAACATGTAAAATGGCTGTATGAAGACCTATTTGAGTGCAAATGAGAACAAAAATAGACTCTTAGGCAGTGAATGTGTATAAACGGGATGGTTCTTCTGAAAATGAAAATTCTGCATTAATTGCATTCACAAAAGATTTTGAAAAATGTTTTTGTCCACACAATTAAAGGGATAGTTCACCTCATGCTGTTCCAAACCTGGAAGACCTT
>JAHKKF010500348.1:0-12514 GCA_019740295.1 Labeo calbasu
CCCGCCCCCACCTGGTTGTGGACCGCCACCCCCTCCAGGAGCTCCTCCTGCACCTGGGGGTGAAACAGGTGAAGAGACAACTTAAGAAATTTAAGAAATACTTATACAGACATGCAACCTGAGCTGAGTGACTGAATATCCATCTTTTCCATCCTTTCAAACAGGACCAAAGGGACGTAAACCAGTTCAACCAAAGTATAGGATGCCTCAGTTGAACTGGCAGGCTTTGAAGCCCAATCAAGTGACGGGAACGGTTTTCAGCGAGCTGAATGATGAACAACTCCTAGGGGTAACTGCAAAGAAATCCTTAATATGCACTAACAATGAACCTGTATGACTTTCTTTTGCAGGACACAAAATAATTTGAAGAATGTTTCTTTTAATATTTTGTTTTAAGGGGTTCGAGCACGTAGTACGTGCTATAAGAGGGAAAAAACATAAAATGGCTATAACTGTGCAACCATTTGTCCTATCAACATGAAAATCAGTCTTGGTCCAAAGTGCCACAAGAAATCATCCACTGGGGGCGATATTGCATTTTTTTTAAGGGTGTAAATGATTGAAAAGGGGCCTGTCCAAATTTACCCAAAATCATATAAAGCCTAAAGGAAAAGCTTCACAAAACCTGCTGAGCACATGCGACAGGTGATTCTAAACAAGCATGCAGAGTTTTAAGGAGATCGGACCACAGCGTTATAACAATCATAAACATAAAAAAAAAAAAAAAAGATTTCTATGGTAAATTGCCTGGTTTGGCCAAAAATGGCTTTTACAGGCTTGCTGAATAATGTCTTTTTCCATATGTGTTTAAATGTCTTAAAGCGCTTGAACCCTGGTAATCGCTGCTTGTAGCTATATTCTTTTTGTTTGTTTGTTTTTGTTCATATAAGGAAACCCAGCAAGTACAAAATCACACTGGAACCCACTGACATTCACTGTATGAATAAAAATATTTTTTCCAAAATATCTGTGTTTCACAGAAGAAAGAATGTCATACAGGTTTGGAACAAAGAGAATCAGTAAATGAATTTACACTTTTGGGTGAACTATCTCTTTAACTAATTAATTAAAGGGATAGTTCATCCAAAAATGAAAACTGCCCAATGATTTACTCACCCTCAAGCCCAAAAAATGTCCTGGCACTTCCAAGCTTTAATGGCAGTGAATAGCTGTTAATATTCAGTAGTCCAATAGAAGTCCAATAAAGTGCATCCATCCATCATGAAAAGGGTATTTTTTTACACAAACACATCAGTTTTCTTCAGAAGGCCTTTATTAACATCCCAAGCCTGAGTGGAGTACTTTTTGTGATTGATGGATGCACTTTATTTGACTTAAAAATCTCAACACCCTTTCACTGGCATTATAAAGACTGAAAGAGCCAAAATATTTTTAAAAGAACTCTAGTTGTATTTGTTTGAAAGAAGGTCATATACACCTAGGATGGTTTGAAGGTGAGTAAATCATGGGATAATTTTCAAATCCCTTTAGTCAATTAATCTATTACACTTTCTCTGTTTCAGGAGCTGAATATGGATCTATTTGCAGAGCAGTTTAAAACCAAGGCTCAAGGTTCTCCGACAGATCTTTCTAAGCTCAAAGTTAAGGTGGCTGAGAAGGCACCTAGTAAGGTGTCCCTGCTGGAGCCTAACAAAGCCAAAAACCTTGCCATCACCCTCCGCAAGGGAGGCATGAGCCCCAACGACATCTGCACAGCCATTGAGAGGTATGTTTCAACAATGCAAACAGCAAACTGCACCAAAGAAAACAGCCTGAACCAGCATGGAAACTCTCTTCTCCCTCTCTTGCTCTCAGATATGATCAACAGTCTCTGAGTCTGGACTTTTTGGAGCTTCTCGAACGTTTCATCCCATCCGATTATGAGTTGAAGTTACTGCAGAACTATGAGAAAGAAGGGCGGTCACTAGAGGACCTGAGCGATGAGGACCGTTTCATGTGCCGCTTTGGTAAAATCCCACGGCTTGCTCAGCGGATCAACACCCTCACTTTCATGGGCAACTTCCCAGAGAGCATAAAACGTCTGCAGCCGGTCAGTTCATATCACTTTTTGGCTGTTATACCTGGTATAATTCATGTTTTATTCAAAAGTCATCCTTTTTCCCCCACTTGTTTCTGTAGCAATTAGATGCTATCATTGCAGCTTCCGTCTCCCTCAAGTCTTCATCAAAGCTGAAAAAGATGTTAGAGGTGAGTAGGCCTTATTTGTGCTTAGAGGTTTAAATGGAGCGCTCCTTCAGTGCAGCTCACTTATCAATCTCCTACTTCAGATCATCCTGGCCTTTGGGAACTACATGAACAGCAGTAAAAGAGGAGCAGCGTATGGGTTCCGTCTGCAGAGTCTTGATCTGGTGAGTGAGCTTTTAGATTGTGTGTTTTTGTTGTGCAGGAGAAGTGTTACGTATGCATTGTAAATAACAGCAGAAAGTTACAGGCCCGGGTGTGAGTTTTGGGAAGCTCTCTTTGTATTAGTTATGAGAGACAGCTAAACTTGCACATAGAGACCTTTGATGTAGAAGCCTTTGATGCAGAAACAAAGAAGCTATTGGCTCTGAAGAAAATAATGATTGAAACTTTGCATGGGGATCAAAACTTTGCATGGTAATTTTCTGTAGCTGAAATTTTCTAACAATTCCTTTTACCTTTATATATAAATAAATCATAATTAATCATAATGTGCATTGTAATACAATATATCTTGTCATGAATAACCAAATTTAAAATGCATAGTGTATCAATGAATTGATGTGTTATAATGTAATAACTGTGGTGACAATTTGTCATGCATTATAAGATGCGTTACAAGGCATAATTAATGCATTAAAACTACTTTTATAATGCATTATACATAAAGGTTTTAAGAAAAGTGTTACCTAAGATTTAATATAATTGATGTTATTTTAGTATAAAATTATATTTTTTATTTATTTATATTTTCTGTTTTTATTTCACTTTTAATTCATTTTTTAATGTTTTTCTTTCAGTTTTATTTTCAGTTATGTTAGTACATCAAGAAATGAAAGTTTTAAACTACAACAGTTATCACAGTTAAATATATATAATAATAATAATATATATAAATAATATATAACAGTGAAAATCGGCAGGTTATGTAATTTCAAATGAAGTAGGTCTCAAATCTTAAAGAAATTTTAAATAAAGTAAGCATCCTATCTCACTTTTTTTTTTTTTTTTACTAATTAATTGCAAAGACTGATTGAAAAAAACTAATCATCTATCAAATTTTGTATTATACATTTTTAAGCAGTTTCCATCAATATATATATATATATATATATATATACACCATATAATAATATATATTATATATAATATATATATATACTTTTATTCAAACATTTGGGATCAGTAAGACTTGTAATGTTTATCTTTTTTGTCTTGTTTTAAATAAATCTCTTATGCTCATCAAGGCTTCATTTATTAGATTTAGAAAATACAGAAAAAAAGCAGTAATATTGCAAAATGTTATTACAATATAAAATAATGGTTTCTATATTAATATACTTTTAAATATTATTTATTCCTGTGATGCAAGTTGAATTTTCATCAGCTATTACTCCAGTCTCAAGTGTCACATAGAAATTATTCTAATATGCTGATTTATTTTTAGAACTATCTACGTTGGCAAGTTTATTTATAAAATAATATTTATTTGGAACCTATGATACATTTTTCAGGTTTCTTTGATGAATAAAAAAATTCAAAAGAACAGCGTTTATTCAAAATATAAATCTTTTCTAACAATATAAATCTTTGCCATCACTTTTTACCAATTAAACACATCCTTGCAGAATAAAAGTGTTCATTTCTTTCAAAAAAAGGAAGAATAAAAATGTACTGACCCCAAACTTTTGAACGGTATAGTGTTTGTTGTTACAAAACATTTCTATTTTAAATAAATGCTGTTTTTTAAACTTATTACTCATCAAAGAATCCTGGAAAATGATCACAGGTTCTTTAGTGTCAAAAGTGACACTAAAGACTGGACTAATGATGCTAAAAAGTCAGCTTTGATCACAGGAATAAATTACATTTGAATGTATATTACAATAATATATATAAAAATGGCATTTTAAATTGTAATAATATTTCACAATAGTAGTTTTTTGTATTTTTAATCAAATAAACGCAGCCCTGATGAGCATAAGAAACATTAAAAACTGTACTGATCCCAAACTTTTGAACGGCAGTGTACATTTGTATTCACATTATAATTTCAGTATGTATTCATTTATTTCGTGATGGAGGATATTTATCTCCATCTGTCTCACCTGTATTTCTACCCTCGTTGGTGGCCGCAGTAAAAACTTTCAGTGTCTTCACTCAGTCTCACTCTCGTGTCTTTCAGCTGTTGGACACTAAGTCCACGGACCGCACACAGACGTTGATGCACTTCATTGCGAATATGGTGCAAGAGAAATACCCTGAGCTTACCTCCTTCCACACTGAACTCCGCTTTGTAGACAAGGCTGCTCTGGGTAAGACATACCATTGATACATGTACATCCCACTACATACTGTACATACTACAAACACTGTGATACATAGTGCAAATCAGTTATAGATTTAGTCTTGACTTTTTCCTTTCTCATTCCTTTGCGCTCTCAGTGTCTTTGGACAGTGTGCTCCAGGATGTGAGATCTCTGGAGAGAGGGATGGAAGGGACCAAGAAGGAGTTCCTGGTGCAGGATGACATCCCGGCGCTGAAAGAGTTTGTTAAAGCCAACAGTGATCTATTAGACTCACTTGTTAAAGACGGCAAGACAGCACAGGTTAGACCACAGCGTATGCTCAGTGCACACAAACTATCTGACAAATTAATTCTGCGTAATTAGTCTTGCTGACTTTTTTTTTCCGTCAACAAGGAGGCGTACGCGTCTGTAGTGGAGTACTACGGAGAAAACCCGAAGACGACACAGCCTTCCATGTTCTTCCCTCTTTTCGTCAGGTTTATCAAAGCTTATAAGGTGAGAGATACAGCAATTATGCATATTTGGAGGTAATTACAAAGCTGTTATTATTTGATTGTTCACATGCTTATGGGAATTGCTCGAAGTACCGTAAGTATAGTAAAGGAGCAAAATGTTGAATAAGCATGTTAAAGAAACTGAGCTCCATACAAATAGCAAAATACTGCAAGCTTTTCACCAACTGATTTTTAATTACTGTGGTGTGTTGTTGTGTCACACAACAGCAAGCAGAACAAGACAATGAACAGAAGAAGAAACAAGAGAGTGCAGCAGAAGAACCGACAACCCCTTCCCCAAAAAAGAAAGAAAGCACTTCTCAAAAGGTTAGAAAAATGTATTTCTAAAATATTTGTATTTTTATTCATCATTTTATTTAGATTTTATTATTTTATTTAAATAAAGCAACGACTGGAACTGCATAACTGAAGTTATTCCACTGAAATTTTTCACCTACTCCGATTAGGGTCCCATGATGCCCAAAATGCCTCAGATGGACCTGATTGCAGAGCTGAAGAAGAGACAAGTGAAGCCCCACGTCACAGATGGGGCCATTGAGGGCATTATAACAGGTAAAAATGTGTTACTGATGTACAGCCGAAATAGTCAGGTCAAAATATACCTTAAGGACTTACCTCAAGCTTTTTTCTTAGTTAAATAAACATCACACTGACAAAAAAATTGTATTTTAGATTTTTACATTAACAATGTAATCAAAATTCTGTTTATTAAAGCCGCGTATAAATCTCATCAAGTTAGTGTTTTTAGGCATTTTACATTTATTCCAAAATAATAACTCAAGGCAATAACAATTTAAACAATATATGAAGAGTTCAGATGCAAAACCAGCCACCTCGGTCAAAAATGAGATAATGATACTGAGTGAATGCTTTTGACACATGGTATACATCTATCAAATACGTTTACTTCAAACTCGCTAAATCCCAGCCTCAGCTCAATTAGAAGTGCCAGTACTTACATAGAAACCTATTCATAGGAGTCTAATAAAAAAATGGTTGTTTTAAAGAAAAATGTCAGATGGATTTAGAGGCTTTTGGATCTGAACTCTTCATATTTTATTTGCAAACTTACGTTCAGCTGTTCTTTCTAATAGTTAATTTTTAACTATTTTTAAGCTTTTTTTTGACGTATCAGTCAACAAAGCTTGGTAAATGTTGGTCACAAGACATGGAAATTTACCTTAAATGTCACCAAGCTGATTATTCACTAAAACCTCCCACAGATCATGTTTTCATGGCCATTTTAAGTCTTATTTTGACATACCAGTGGTTATGGTTATATCTAAGTGTGGGTTGTTTACTTCATTTTTTTAAAATTAGTCTCCCATTAAAAGAGAAGTTCACTCCCAAAACAAAAATGTACAGATAATTTACTTGTCATTCAAGATGTTTGTGTCTTTCTTTCTTCAGTCGATAAAAAATTATGTTTCTTGAGGAAAACATTTCAGGATTTTTCTCCATAAAATGGACTTCAGTGGTGCCCCCAAGTTTGAACTTCCAAAATGCAGTTTAAGTGCAGCTTCAAAGGGCTCTAAACGATCCCAGCCAAGAAATAAGGGTCTTATCTAGCGAAACGATCAGTCATTTCAAAACAAATTGACAGTTTATATACTTTCTAACCTCAAACGCTTGTCCTGCATTTATACTGGATTTTGGAAGTTCAAACTTGGGGGCACCACTGAAGTCCACTACATGGAGAGAAATTCTGGAATATTTTCCTCAAAGAACAAAATTTCTTTATGACTGAAGAAAGAAAGAAACAAACATCTTGGATGACAAAGGGGTGAGTAAATTATCTATAAATTTTTGTTCTGGAAGTGAACTTCTCCTTTAACACCATTATTATGTTAATTCATAATCGATTTGGGAATGCAGGATGCGAATGAACACAAGAGGCGGGATTTATATGAACCAATCACAGCCAAACATAACCAGTCAATTCCAGTCAATCATTCATTCTCAATTACTCCCCACCAAACCTACCGCACACTTCAGGGTGTCCTTTAAAACTCATTGGGCTCAGTGGAGGCGAGAGAGACATGGACTTCCGCTGTAACATTTCCCTCTGGTGTCTGCTAGACAGTTTCTTTAGAAAAACAAGTGATTTGTACACTTATTAATGTTATGTTTTGTAATAAAGGCGTTGTTTTAGTTTTCTCCTCATGCGATATTTTGAGGAGGTACTGGCTCCCTTGTCTCCTCGGAAGAAACGCCCGTGATATATATACTATATGTAATTTTTTGGTTAAGAATTATAATTTTCTTTTGTCTGTTTCAGATTTGAGAAATTCACCCTACAGAAGAGGTGACGGTCGGAGACCAGCTCCTCGACAAGAAAACTGAGGATCGCCTAAAGAAACTTGGACACTTCTGTACATAACACCTGGTCTTATTCTTTACATAATAAAATATTTTCAGTCTCTGCAGTACAGAAAATGTCTGGTAGACATACATATAAACACATTCACAGATGCTGCACACAAACCAAGAGTCACACTAACAGACACCATCATCACACCTTTTGAGAATATTCAAAACCATCATAATAAAATTGTACATAAAAAGGATTTTTCATATACCGTTGCATATTCTCATGAATATGTAAACAATTCCTTGATCTTCCATTTTTATGATTCCGCTGTTTATATTGCAAATGAAATTGCACGCAGTGCTCATAGATGATGACGGCACTGTTATCCTATGTGAAATACAAATCATTTGTAATGAATCTTGGATATTTTAATAAAACAGTGGAAACATTGTACAGTAATAAACATTTCATTTATTTTGAGCAACCAAGAAAGACGCAGTAGCAACATTGTCATAGAAGAGAGCTGTACTTTATTAGACACACAACCACAGCAAGTATGTACAAAAGGTCTCAGCTCTCAACGATTTCTCACAGGAAAAAAAAAAAAAATCAAAAGTCACATTTCTCACAAAGTTATCATGGCATCCACACTGACAAATTAATTTCTTTTTCTTCTGTATCTATAGGTGTTTATATATCTTATTTGTATATAGAGTGATTCTCGGTTGGTATATTACTCTACTCTAGAGATGGGAGGGTCACAGCGTGGGTAAAGGGCTCGCACCATTAGAGGTGCGTTGATGGTCAGAGCTGAGTTTAATCTGTTCAGTCACTCAGTAAAACACACTCAGAGTTCGCCACTCAAGTCTGGTTACCACATCACCACAGGTTACAGTAAGACTGGACATGCCTGAGCCACAAAGAAATCAGACATAGAAAAAGTCATTTTTTTTTTCCTACTTCAACTCTACAGCTGTGAACCTCATATTGACCTCACTATTCTCTCTGTTGACTTTAAAAAACAAAAACAAAAAAACATGTAGATAACTTTGTTTTTTAAAATCATCTGCACCGTGCGATTGCTTTTAGAATGTACATGCATTGCTATAATTATTGTTTTTATATTTTTAAACTTTTAATATATACCTTATAGCTCCATCTTTTAAATAAAACTTTTTTCTGGACATAATTTTGTAGGACTCTCTAATAATTACGGTTTTATTTACACGTTATAGTTTTTCATTCTTTTTTCTCTTATATTGTTTTCTAGTATTATTGTTTGATGTCAGAATTTTGTAACATCCACACATCCATGTAGAAAAAATCTCACTTAAGGGACTAAAGAGCTCTGGTAAAATATTCTACATAAAGACGTTCCATCGTAGACCATTCAACAAGAAATGTGCTTTCTCCAAATTAATTTTTGGCCTGGTAAACCAGACATAACTAGCAGAAGCATCCAGCTCCTCCTATTTCCTGCAGTCTCTCTGGTGGAAAACTCTAACCTGCAACTCAAAATGAGGAGAACGTGGCAGAAACGCTTGCGCAACTAAGAACCTGGTACAGTTTAAATGTCTCGCTGAGTAACTACAGTGGAAGAAATGAAATTGCGCACTTACTCCCTACCGCTAGAGGGCAGAAGAGAGCCGTGACAGTTCATTTACATTTGCCATTATATCCACATTGTTCACCCAAAGCAAAAAAAAAAATGAAGAGTTAGCAAATGACATTCTCAGGTCACAATACAGATTAGAGCTTCATAGGTATCAGCAATGAACCGGATTTCACTCCGATCGCATTAATTAAACTCTTTTGACCGGCTGGCTGGATAAAGGCCTTTTCAGATTCACCCAACACTTAAAACAACTCAGAAAATTAACAAAATATCAACCTGTGGTTAGATGCAGCTATACTTTATACATGAACTGGGCTGTACAGAGTAATATTTTCAACTCAATATACAAAACACTTCTTTTATGAATAAATAATTTTCTAGTGTGCTATATATTTCCTCAGAATTACAAAAAAGAAAATATGTACAAATAAATCTCAGTTAATATAAAATCAACAAACAAAAATATACAAACGCAAATCTTGCATCATACATTTGTTTTTTTTTGTTTTTTTTAACAAACATGTTGAGTGAAAAATAAATGAATAACTTTAAAGATGTATTTATATATCATGTCTGAGCTGATACCTTAGCATGTTTTGAGAGGGAAAGATCTTACTTTAAAAGGGAGATTTCATCACCTTCCTACATTTATCCATCGCAGTCTCCAAGGGGTCAAGAAAGACTTTTCTTAGCTCACACATTTCTACCCGTGGCTTTACTAAGAGGATGAAGTGTACTTCCTGACAGGAAGTGCTGTAGGTTCTTAGCATCTCCATTCAACCACAAAACCCGCTTCTCATTTCTGAGAAACTCTAGCCACAAGGGTAACGTTCTGAACGTTTAAGTTTGCTCACTGCAGCTAAATTTGTCTCATTTGCTAGTTTATAATAATACTTTAGTCTGGGTGCTTAAATAGGCTGAGCTATGAATATGATGCTTGGTGTGAACTTTCCAGACAGAACTTGAAAAAGTCTAGAGTCTAAAAGATCTGGGGTCGGTTTTCTTAAAGACTGCCCAGATGGCACACGTACATCTACAAGATTTCTCTTAAAGATCTGTTGATCTGGAAAGCATCTGTTGTGTACAAACATCTGACAGACGTCTGTAAGATGTCAGTTTTACATTCATTCTAAATCATAAACATCTTAAAAACAATTAATAAACGTCTGTTTGACATCTGATAGTAAACGTACTATAGATGTATTGCAGATGAGCAAATACTCTAAAAACTGTCTTGTAAAAGATGTCAAATAGACGTCTCTGTGATGTACGTGTGCTATCAGGGTGGTCACAACTTTTTAAAGTCAGTTACAAAGGGTAGCTTGCTAATTGGTCAAACTAGTTCTTAAGACACAGTGGCTATGTTTATGCAACCCTAGAGTATAAATCAAGACGAGCATTAATCATTTTAACTAACGCAATTTTAACAGTGTTGCCACGTCTGCGGTTTTCCAGTGAAATTGGGCTACTTTAAAACTGTTGCCACGTGTTTTTTTTTTTTATCATATCCGCAGGTTGAAGCGACCCCAATAACGAGTTATTTAGCCACTGGAATGAGAATTTTACCAGCGGAACCCTGCCAAAAAACACGTATTTTACCTCCAGGAATGCGATTTTTATCAGAAGACCCCTTCCGAAACGTGATTGGGCTAGTTTTGAGTAACAATTGGGTGGGTTTTGTTGTGAAAACCTGCCAACCCTGAATTTTAAGGAATTTGCAAACCACCGAGTTGATCAACTTTTTGTGTAACTAGCAGATCCAGGCATGAATTACAAATAAAGCTTTGTTTTCTGTTTCATTCACAGATGTTACATTCAACACCTTAGTCAAGCCATGGTTTAAATGAGGAAGTTTACGTGCATGTAACCAGGGTTGCCAGGTTTCCACAAAAAAATACCCAATTGCGTTTCGTATGGAGTCTCCTGGTAAAATCTCATTCTGGGGGTAAATATCACATTATTGGGGTCGCTTCAACCCGTGAACATGAAAAACGACCCGCGGCAACAGCCCATTTTAATGGGAAAACGGAGGACCTGGCAACACTGCACGTAACACTGTGTCTACACCAGACGCAACGCGACAAAATACAATAGATCCCATTATTATCACTGATGCTGTCTACTATGTGGCATATCCCTGACAGTAAACTGATGCCTCATTCTATTTATGACGTATTAACACATAATACAAATGATTTGCAACGCTCGCTTTGTCGCATCCAGTGCAGACAGAGACTTTAGCTGTCGCGTCCGGTGTAGACACGGTGTAACAGCCTAAGTTTGACCTTTTTGTCTCTCGCAGTACCTCCCACGTGAGACATTATACATTTTGGACATGAATTATGGGCTAATTTGGCTGCGAGACACGGAGTAACACCACTAATCTCTCCTCTGGCCATTTACTCTGGACGTCGACCTAGTGCTTAAGCCATTATTTTAAACCCCGCACCATGAGCAATCAATTTCGCACATCCGTTTCTTAAGGAAGCTGAAAAAATCTCCCCTCTTGCTCTATTCGTCTCATTTTTTTCCACTCTCACTCACCTTTTCACATTTAAATTCTTCGGGCTCATGAGGAAATCTGCAGGTTGTGGCATTGACAAATTCAAAACATAGGAATACCCTTGTGAGATGAAAAAAAATCTTTATCTGTATGTGTGTGAATGTCATGTGGTCTGGAATGAGAAAAGTAGATGGGTGGGCATAACCAGAGCCTCAGCGATCAAAAAAAAAAAGTATGCACTTGCGTTTCAGTATTACGAGAGCAATGAAACCAAAGAACGGATGTGCTATTCATATTTGTATCGCCATTCTAGGTAATCATAAACTGGCACACAATTACCTTCCGTGATAGTGAACCTAAATGTCTGTGGTTTGATAGAAAAGTAAGCAGAGGGTTTGACTGGCTCATTAGGAGAAAGGATGAGTTGGAATGCTTTACCGCACAGATGTCTTCCACTCGACAGATCACGTCCACTGGCATACGTGCTGTGGAATTACCCTCCGTCGTCTTGCTTGTGCAACCCCTACATGGTGAACCTAACCATCTGTTTGTTCATTTTAAATTGGAATTCAGTTTCACAATCTGGGAGGCCCAAAGGTTAAGACAGCCTGTGCCGAATGTTTGATGATTGTCAGATCATTGTAGTTTCTCTAGCTTGTAAAACCTTTTGTGCTTCTTCAATGACAAGAACAAGGAGGTACCCTAAATATATCCTTATGCAGGAAAACTGTGGCTGTTAAGAAAACAATAGCCTAACAACACCATCCCATAAAAGTGATTTAAAAAGTAGGCAGCCCTCCACTTTCTCACAATTCCTCTGTTGCCATGACAACTTGTGCTAAGTTACAGCAAACATGTAAAATGGCTGTATGAAGACCTATTTGAGTGCAAATGAGAACAAAAATAGACTCTTAGGCAGTGAATGTGTATAAACGGGATGGTTCTTCTGAAAATGAAAATTCTGCATTAATTGCATTCACAAAAGATTTTGAAAAATGTTTTTGTCCACACAATTAAAGGGATAGTTCACCTCATGCTGTTCCAAACCTGGAAGACCTT
>JAHKKF010500352.1:0-16993 GCA_019740295.1 Labeo calbasu
TTGTTGTTGTTATTATTATTTTGATTAGTTAGTTAGGCTGTACTATAGTGGTTACAATATTAGTTTTGTAAATTTAAATTTAATAGTCCCCTTTAAAGCAAGCTTCTCAAATGTGCTTTACATAAAATAAATATAACAAATAAATAATAAATCAAACCAACCAACCATTTAAAAAAAAAAAAAAGACTAAACATGCATAATAACATGAAGTATAAACTATCCAAAAAAGGCTTAAGAAGATAATTATATTAACATTTTTATTTAAAATGAATGAATGACTGAATGAATAAATAAAAATATTGTTTAAATAAATAAATAAATATATTACTATTATTATTATTATTATTATTATTATTATTATTATTATATTGATTAGTCGGTTATGCTGCACCATAATGCTTACAATATTTAAAAAAAAGACTAAACATCCATAATAAAAATCAAGTATAAATTAAAAAAAAAAAGAAAAGAAAAAAAGATAATTATATAGTCTTAAGTCTTAAGATGATAATTATATAGTGCATGCATATGAATAAGTCACTCAAATATTTTCTGAGAATTAGGTTCAGGTAACACCTACTGTATTAAAAATATTAAGGTTTTTAAATTGTAGAGGGGTTTCCTAACTTAAAACCTTTAATTTATTTTTAACTTAAACTCACCAATCTCCTTTCCGAGTCCCGAGTGAAGCATGGCTCCGGCAGAGGTGACCACAGCGCAGGTCTGGAAGCCTGGCCCGTAGAGCTGGCTTAAAGCTAAGGCAGGTACAATCTTCCGCCAGCCTAAATTGGAGAAAGGCATCTCAGCCCCATCCAAAGTTCGAACCTTGTCCCCCTTCTTCAGTTCACACAACACCTGCTGGCCACTCTGTTGCGCTTTTCGGTGCCCCCTGTAGGCCACGCCATGTTTGTTATTATTCAGGTAGTCTTTCACAGCCCTCTGCAAACGAGGAGTGAGCATGCCCACGGACAAACTCCCTTTCCACAAACCGTGCACTATGGATTTCGACCTGGGAACATAGTACTCATCCGGATCAGAGTCATCACGCCTAGCCGCCCGTCTAGTCGTCCTCCTCCTGCCGTTATCTCCCTCCTCCTCATCTTCCTCTTCCCCTCCCACCACCTCTTCCTCGTCCTCTTCCTCGTCCTGTTGAGGTGAATCCTGGTTATACTCTTGTCTCTCACGGTTGCGACTCACCGCGGCCGATCTGGATCCTACGTCTTGGGTGCCGAATGCAGACCAGGCCGCCAGACTCTGAAGGTCGGGATAGGGGTAGGCCTCCTGGCTAAGCGGACTGGGCTGGGGGTCGGCACTGGGGTTTTCCTCCTGGCTTTGTTCCTGTTGGGTGTTGCTGGAGGCGGAGGGGGTGGAGGAAGTGGCAAGCCCCAAATGGGTGGCCATTATGGTGCGAGGGTTGCCCTGCAGCGAGGTCAATCGGCGTGTGTCCGTGTAGGAGAGGGCGGCTGCCGAGTGCGGGTCATCCACTCGTGACTCCATGAAGTAGGAGAGGAGCGCAAGGAACACCAGCACCCAGACCAGCATGAGGCCGAGGGCGAGCCGCCGCCACTGTTTCAGACTGGACTTCATCTTAGAAGTCCTCTCGGCCGCACGCCGCTGCACTCCAGACCCAACTGGAGAAGGGTCAGCAGGAGGCCTACAACAGGACAGGACTGGTTATCCGCAAAGCCTCATTTCAGATTCTTGGGATATAGCATGTTCCAAAATTTCAGCTATAGATTACTAGCTTTGAAAGGAAATCAAAACTGACCAGTACAATATTCTTAACTTTCTAACTTTCTGTTGATTTCCTACAACAAAATTAGGACATTACATCACCACATATTAAGCCTAAAATGACTCGTTTTAAAGGGACAGTTCACCCAAAAATTAAAATTCTGTCATTACTCACCCTCGTGTTCTTCCAAGCCTGTAAGACCTTCGTTCATCTTCAAGACACAACTTAAGATATTTTTGATGAAAACCGAGAGCTTTCTGACCCTGCATAGACAGCAACGCACTACCCCGTTCAAGGCCCACAAAGGTAGTAAGAACATTGACAAAATAGTCCACGTGACATCAGTGGTTCAACCGTAATGTTATGAAGCTACGAGAATAACTTTTGTGTGCAAAGAAAGCAAAAATATAGAAAAATATGACTTCATTCAACAATTTTCTCTCTTACAGGGTCAGAAAGCTCTCGGATTTCATCCAAAATATCTTAACTTATGTTCCAAATACGAATGAGGGTCTTATGGGTTTGGAACGACATGAGGGCGAGTAATTTATAAAATAAAATAAAATAAAATAAAATAAAATAAAATAAAATAAAATAAAATAAAATAAAAACTACTGCCACTATTACTACTGGCAGAAATAAATAAATAGGACTTATGTTACATTCATTATGATTTATTAAAGTTACGATAGTCTGCTAACTCTTGTACAACAATTAGGGATGCACAATATTGGATTTTTGCCGATATTCAAGACGCCGATAAAACACTCATTTTGGCCGATTCCTTTTGTTTGGAAACAACACCTAGTCTCTCCAGTGTGGAAATAAGCAAATTATTAATATATTTAACTTTTGGTTAGTTTTGCACAAGAACTTATTTGTTAGAATCAAATAATAATGAAGTTCTTTTATAATGACAGTACATCACATTTCACAGTACATTTTTCAGAAAAATGCAGTGGTAACCGTAACATTTTATTTTAAGATTAAACATTTGTAGATGGTGTAAAGCAGCGGTTCTCGATTCCAGTCCTCTCGTATGCATCTCTTATCACGTACAACGTTTGTTCTATTTGAACGCAAGTGCCCTGCGAAGTGGACATCACAGGATTTTCCGCCATGATTCCAGTTCAAAGCGAGCTTACGTGTCCCATTTAAAGGTCATTACAGTGTGCGAGACATGAATTGAAATTGTAATTTACAGATGCATGTGTCACACTTCACACTTCTCTAGTAAGATTCGTCAGTGTGAAGATGCTGCATGCGGTGGCGTAGCGCAAATTTGTGATAGAATGTTCCGAAGTGAAGTAAACTAAACGGATTTCCCATGCTCAGGGAGTAGGGAACAATGAATACGGTGTAGGGACCATGCCAATCGGAACGCAGTTCATCCACGGAGCTCAATTCTAACAAGCTGGTTATCAGAATCAGGTGCGTTAATTAAGAGAGACATGCAAAATATGCAGAGCGGTGAGGCACCAGGACTGGAATTGAGAACTGCTGGTCTAAATCTTTTAGAGCTCATAATTTGTTTAAAAAAAAAAAAAAAAACATTAATGAATAAATCAGTATACAAAATTATTTAAATTTACAAGAATCATGTTTGTGATTTTTAATTAATGTAGGGGAGAGTGTGTACGGTTGCAACACTTTGCGTTTCATTTCGTTTCTCAGAGACCAAGCCAAAATTTGAATACAATAAGGCCACATCTGTCAGCTGCAACATGTGTACATATGACAATATACATAAAATTTACAGTTGAACAGACAACGTGTAATGTTGCAACAACAAGGGGACAGTTGCAATATTTATTAAAATGTAATTAAATAATTCTTAAATATTTTGCAATTTCTTTATTTTATTTTTGTGCACAGACAGGGTCTTCAATAAGGTAAATTGGCTGTATAAAACCAAAGAATAGTAAATGGAAAAACATTCTCAAGTAACAAGTAGATTTTTAATAAAAATTATTATTTACTTAATAAAAAAGAGAAATACCTAACTATTGAAAGAGGTTCATGAATCCATAAAATTACAATTATGTAACGTTATGGCAAGCTTTTAAATTAATTTAGTTTCGGTAAGGGACAGCATGTTGGGACGGTTGAAACAACATGTATTACGCAGTATCGTAGCTTGACACATTATCATTGACACACGCTACCTAAGCCTATTAGAGGCTCAGAAAATGCAGATTAAAATGTTTTTTTACAATGCATCATACAAACAACTCAGACACTATGACCAAAAAATCTTTAAAAGTAAATAAATATTTTTTTTACGATGAATTTTTTTTTTTTTTGTAGAAGGAATGGTCACATGTGGCTGATTTCTGCAGGAAGGATAAGGGGCTAATAGAGCATATGCAGTATGAATATCATCACTGTAGCTTATTCCTGCTTGAAGACCGTCCACACTCTCCACTAAGCTATAGCTTCTGACCTTTAAATCAAAACACATTCATGATTTATGACATCAATTACTGCTTTATTCAGAAACAGTCTAAATGTTTTTTGTGCATTTTACTTTCATTTTATTAAAAGTAGGCAAACAGCACCCCTACGCAATTAAAATTCCTTACTGCAATAGGCATTAGGACCCAGGGAACGCTGTCGCTGCTGCCACTGCACGCACAATCTCTCTTTATTACTCTATCACACACCGAACACGTCATGTATGTGCATTCTCAGATTAAATGCAGCAATCCAAAACAGTGAATCTACCAATCATTCAGGCAAAACGTAGTTTTTTACGAGTTATTCCTCGGCCGATGCAGATATTTGGTCTGGAGACTATTTTCACTCATCGAAAAACCAGAGTGTAATTGACAGTACACACTTGACACATGCTGCATAGAACAGACACAGTAACCTATACAGTAACCAATTCTGTCAAAAACAGGAAAGGCATTCTCTCTCCAGCTTTCTCAACGGCCCCCTGAGACCACTTGTGAGACGCCGTTAGTTATCTGTATCGTTTCACTATTCTGGAACTGCAGATCTCAAATTAGACATGAGAACACCTGCTGTCATAACACTTTCTATTGTCTATTTGTGGAAAAAAGAAACTGTAACACTTTGTGGAAGCCAGTGATACACGTTTACCAGTCAGAAAAACAGGTAAGATTTTTGTGATAGTACTAATACACTTAACTCGAATACACAACCTGGTTTAGATAATAAGTATCAATAAAAGAAACATTTTCAACACATTTTAACTAAATGAGAGTTTCTTGTTCCACATCTAATCATATTGCAACCATGTTTTTTTTAATTGAATAAATGTAATTTTCAGTGAACAGATTTATGCAGATTTATGGCTTATTCTAAGCCATTTAAATAAATGCACTTTTAAAATATGATTGTTTACATAAAATCAAAAACATGCAAATAGTTAAACTATGCCAGAATTTTCTGAGTGTGAACGGTCTCTAATGACTATATGATTTTGAGATCCACAGAGGGACTCATATGCAACTGTCACAGAAGGTTCAAACAAACACTCACTGATGCTCCAGAAGGAAACACAATGCATTAAGAGCCGGGGGGTGAAAAGTTTTTGAATTTGAAATTCAGGGTAAATGTAACTTTTTTTTTTTGTCTTCTGGGAAAATGCAAGTATCCTCTGTAGCTTCTGAAGGGCAGTACTAAAAAATATATGATATTTAGGCAAAATAAGAAAATCTTCATTCTGTTCAAAAGTTTTCACCCCCTGGCTCTTAAAGGTCCACTTCCAAAACAAAGATTCGCATATGATGTACTTACCCCCTTGTCATCCAAGACGTTAATGTCTTTCTTTCTTCAGTCGTAAAGAAATTGTTTTTTGAGGAAAACATTTCAGCATTTTTATGATATGGTGCCCCGATTTTGAACTTCCGAAATGCAGTTTAAATGCGGCTTCAAACGATCCCAAATGCGGTTGTAAATGATCCCAGCTGAGGAAGAAGGTTCTTATCTAGTGTAACGATTGGTTGTTTTCATAAAAATAATACAATTTACATACTTCTTAAATGTCAAATGCTCGTCTTGCCTGGACTGTTTTTTTTACTGGCTCATGACAGTTAGGGTATGTCGAAAAACTCCCATCTCATGTTTTCCCTCAACATCAAAATCGTCATATATAGCTGTTTTTCCTTTTTTGTTAAGGTTGTTTGATCTTCTTTGCATGTTCACTTTGCAAAGACTCTGTCGGTACTTCTGCAGCGATGTAGGATGATTTTGAAATGATTTTTGAAGTTAAGGGAGTTTTTCGACATACCCTAACTGTCTTGAGCCACAATACACAGAGTTCATGGAAAGCAAGGCAAGACGAGCATTTGAGATTAAAAAGTATTTAAATTGTATTTTTTTTTTAATGAAAATAACATTTCATCAATCGTTTCACTAGATAAGACCCTTCTTCCTTGGCTGGGATCATTTACAACCACATTTGGGATCGTTTGAAGCTGCATTTAAACTGCATTTTGGAAGTTCAAAACTGGGGCACCATATCAGTCCATTATTATTGAAAAAAAAAGGCTGAAATGTTCTCCTTTAAAAAAAAACAAAACAAAAAAAAAAAACAATTTCTTTACGACTGAAGAAAGAAAGACAAACATTGTGGATGACAAGGGGGTGAGTACATTATATGCGAAACTTTGTTTTGGAAGTGGACTTCTCCTTTAATGCATTTTTTCTCCTTCTGGAGCATCAGTGAGCGTTTGAACTGTTCTGTAATAGTTGCATGTGAGTCCCTTAGTTGTCCTCAATGTGAAAAGATGGATCTCAAAATCTTATAGTCATTGTAGGAAAGTGTTCAAATACACCAAAATGCTGAAAACAAAACAAACAAGGGACTTGAACAACTATCACAAAACAACAACAACAACAACAACAACAACAACAACAACAACAACAACAACAACAACAACAACAACAACAACAAGCTGTGGATCATTCATGTAACAAAAGTATTAAAAGAAAATAAAAATAAAAATAAATAAATGTGCGTGTACACATTTGAACAGTGTCACTTATAAATTCATCTATTATTTTCTCATGTGACCTATACATACCCTATGTCTTATGTGAAATATCTTATTCATGTCAGTACTAAATAAAAAGTAACATGCATTTTGTATGATCCCTCTTATTTTGGTAAAATAATTAACATTTTGCACATTCTGCAAGGTGTATGTAAACTTTTGACCTCAACTGTACATGCACATCACGTTATGTCTATTGATTGGTTAAATATTAATGTTAAAACTCTGCAATCTAAATGGGTGTAAATTTTATATTCAGTTAAAATAAATTTAGGCTAACCTCTAAATATAACCCTTACAGAAAAAACAACATTTTTTTTTAAAATAAAAAAAAACATAATACATAAGAGTATAAATTCACACACCTCGCTGTAGTTCCTATTTCCTCGAACCCATGTACCCTCAAACAGTTTTGTCTGCCCCTGCAAGACAAAAAGAAAACCGCAATTAGAGATGATAACAGTCTTTTGAGAAGAAACTTGAATCATCCTTTCCGGACTTGATGAGTCTCTTCCTTAAAACAAAAACACACACACTGGACATGTGGTTTTGGTTTTGTTATTATGATGTGCACTTCTGCCAGAAAGGATTGGATTGAAAAAGAAAGTAAAGTGGATTCCCCGACCTCAGTACACTGCAGCACTGGCTGAGACATAATCTTACTGGTTTGGCGAGACGTGCTGGAAGAAAACAAACCCTCAGTGGCCCTTCTCAAAGAACAACAGCTGGACTAGTCGTCCAACAACAGATCAGTGGATTAGGGAATCTAAAATCCTCATCAGTGCTGCTTTTAAAGGGCGATACATTGGGCCAGTAACTGATAGACTAACAGTCAGCATTGAAATTTGCTCTCTAGATTCATCTCATTTACAACCAGCACCACTACAGCAATCAGAACAGTTCTTGTGGACAATTTCATCATCTTCAACAAAACATTTCACTGTGGGACTTCAAATGCTCCCATTATTATACAGGATTGAATTAACATCATGATGTAATCCGCAAACTCAACTTGTAAACTAAAGTAATAGCAAGGATAGTTGGACGTCCAACTTTTTTAAAATCCCAAAGGCTTAATTAACTGTTCAGCCAGTCACCATGTGTTTTTAGACCCTTTTTACCAAGTCAAATACTGTTGTGACAGAGCAAAATATTACTGATAAATCCATATCTGAAGATGATGATGAGTGTATACAGACCAGAGAATCGTTTTCCTTGACATTATTGACAAATCTGTGAAATCTATTATTTGTCAGTGAAGAAGCAGCTCTTTATTGCACGTGTAGATTGTGAATGACTCACTACTATAAATTGTCTTTCCCCTTCAGCAGAATTAGAAACACTTTTTTTTTTTTTTGCTGTGTCCCGATGAAGGCTTGAAATGACCTGCAAGTCATAATGCAAGTGTGCACGCTTGCAGCTTACGACCTACAGACAGTGCAAAAAGACTGAGGTGTTGTTTATCTGAGTACACCAAAGCCTGTCAATGCCCTCTGAAGTTCTCAATATTTTCTTTAGACATCTTAATCCCATTTTATTAACCAGCGTCTTTGCTCCCGACCTTTGATGATCCAGTTCAACCATACTAAGTAAAATTACTCAAGATAATCTAACATTTGTTTTCCTTTTTTTTTTTATTGCTGAAGAGCTGACATTTTTTCTTGAGTTGAGTTGTTCTACAGACATGAATTTATGAATGACTTCTCAAAACCTGAGGCTTTTGGGGTGAAAAGGCTTTTACATTTGCCAAAAATAGAACTTTTTATATTAAAAACAAACAAGCAAGTCCTGCCCAGATTTTAAAAGTAACGCAAAAGTAAAGTAACATTACTTTCCATAAAAAGTAACTAAGTAATGTAATTAGTTACTTTTTTAGGGAGTAACTCAATATTGCAATGCATTACTTTTAAAAGTAACTTTCCCCAACACTGTTTATCTTAAACTTTTCAGTAGGGCTGGGTACAGATACCTTGACTTTGATACTGTTTCCTGAATGATGCTTTTTTTTGTTTTATGACATCTGTTTGGGTTTATTATAACATTCAGCTGGGAACGCAACGTGCGCCATTTCATCAGATTTGTAAGATAAATCTTTTATAAACCTGCACAATCACAGGAGAACACCCGATGATCTTTCTCAATATGCTAACTGTTCATCGCGATTTCAAAAGTTTAAACCCTCACTCTGAGTTTACGTGTTTTGATGTCTACATATTCAAGAAAATTACAGTGGCCGTAGCTTTTCGATCATAAAGAAATGGCCAGATATTAAATATTAAGTGGAAATTTGAATGTGAAATCTTTTAGTCAGTATTAAAAATGAGTAGATCACAAAGTAAAGTGTAAAAACAATCGTCAGCCCGTTGGCGCCCCCTTTAGTCATTTGTTATAATGCGAAATGTACATTAGTTCTGTTTATCGTACATTATGTATTTTAACAGTTTTGTTCAATAAAACCATACGATTACTTGTTTTGGTACTTTATTTGAACTAATTATTATTGCCTCATTGCTATTTTATATGCATTTTAAGTCATTTTAAAGACTATTGTTGACTTTTTTTTATAGTAATAAAACTAGACCTATTGTCCGATTAATCGTAAGAATAATCGACAGATTACTCAATTACCAAAATAACCGTTACTGACAGCCCTACTACAAACAGCACATTTCAGCAACAATATATGTCCAAAACACACAACAGATCACAAACAGAAGTTATTAAACACTCAATGGTGCTTTAAAGTGAGTCTTGTAGTATAAATCTTATAAATTGTCTTTTGTAGCTGCATTGTGCATGAATGGTCACGTAACATCTATGGGGGTTGGGACGCTTGCACACCACAGCTTCATGTGTGAGCCACGTCTCTGAGCATAACCAGTGTAAACTATTGTTCTTCCTTGATGCCTCACCAGAGCCAATCACCAGCACTTGATTTAAGCGCATCAAGCATGCTGCGTATTCATTGGCTCACGTTGATGATTAACACAAGACGTTTTTTGATACTAAATTGGGGCGGGGCCTAAAAAGTCAAACTCAAAAGCCAGCCCTACTTTTAACTTCCTATGAAAATATTTTCATATGAGTACCGTTTAGAAAGTAACGTCATTTAGTAGCATTCAGAGTACACAACCAGCATGTGTGTGTGTGTGTGAGAAGAGCACAGAAAAGGGGAGACTGAGTGCAGCAGGATTTTCACATCAGCGAACAGTTAAAGTGTTACGTGGTGAAAGTACTAGGAGATAAAAGCAAAGGCGGAAAGACATTTACAGTTCAATGCTGAAGTGCAGGGCTAAATTAATGTCAAAGGGGCTGACACAATTAAAAATGGCTGGACTCCAAAAAAAAAAAAAAAAAAAAATGCAAATATGCAATTCTAGGCTTTCTTAGAAGCCGAATCCGAATAGGAGATGTTGAGGCTTTAACATGTTACACCGCATAACAGTGCTGTCGCTTCTTGATATTTCCAGTGAACAACATGATTGTTTAAATGGTTGATCACATTGATCACGGTTTAAAAGCTACTCACACAGGATATGGTTTGGGCTGATGTAAAGAGAGGGTAGAAAAAACAACAACAACAAAAAAAGGGCCCACTGAAGAGGAACTATCAGACATAGTCTGCTTACCACATTTCCTTTTGCTTGAACCTGAGCTGAGCTGAAACCTACAGACACAAACACACTGTAACAGCAGAAATCTACATAAAACCCCAAGTGCAGGTCGATACGACTGGGCCAAGACACAGTAAAAGAAGCGAACAGACAGAAATAGAGAGACCGTACAAATAGAGGGAAATACATAACAAGGGGCCAAAGCAGTGAAAGACTGGAGAGAAGCGTGGGAGTTACACGGCACATCCGTTACATTATTCATTAGACTCGCAAGACCCATCAGACCGGGTGACTTTCCAGAGCTCTTTCAGGTCTCTCTCTTACACACTAAAATGCACAAGCAACAAACACACACACCTCATTCCCTAGAAACATCTGCAGAGGCTTCAGACAAATTAATATCATGTGCAGTAGTAGTACAACACTCATTCTAGACCTGCACTGCAGTTTAGCATTAAAAAACACTTACGAAAAGCTTCATTAGCTGGACTGGTTTCATTGCACTGCTTTTAAAAAGGTGTCACACTAAACGCAACACTACTAGAATACAGGCTTTCACTTGCACTTTAAAGCAAATGAATACAAATTTCAAAGAAGTGCACCTCATGCACAAAGTAAATATTTCATTTTGCAAAGCTCTATACTGTAGAGACCCCAAAACCACAGAATATTATATTCAAATATGCTGGTTAAACAAAAACAAAAACAAACAAGACAGACTAGACAGAGCAGACACTGATGATTATGTTGGTCAGAGTAATCAGTCAATTATTTTGACGATTAATCAAGTAATCGGATAATTATATTTTTTTTGTGGTAATAAAAATAGACCCAAGCAAACAACAGCCTTTTAATTACTCTAAATATAGCAATGAAGCTGCTATAATGCATTCAAATACAGTATCAAAAGCAAGTACTCGTATGGTTTTACTGAACAAAACTGTGAAAATACATAATGTATTATAAACAACAGACAGACATTAAGCATTATAACAAATGACTACAGAGGGCACCAACGGACTGGACAACGGACGACTTGTTTTACACATTACTGCACAATCTTATCTAGAGCTGTCACTAACAATTATTTTGGTAATTGAGTAATCAGTCGATTATTCTGACAATAGTATTTGAATAAGAATTTTTTTTTCGGTAATAAAAATAGAGCCAAGCAAACAATAGCCTTTAAAATAACTTGAAATGCATATATAATAGCAATGAGGGAATAAAAATTGGTTCAAATAAAGTATCAAAAGCAAGTAATTATATGGATTTGCTGAACAAAACCGTTAAAATACATAATGTATTATGTATTCACACTCCACACATGTAAATATTTCATATGGAGCAGCATTTATTTTGAACGGAGCCACTCGAGATGAACATACGTAAATACATGCGGATGTAAATAAAGCACATAAATCACTCGCGTCGCATAACAAATAAAATAAAGAATTTAGAGAAAAAATAAAACAGATTTCATGGGGCCCTAAATTAAAAGGTATGATTATTTTCATTCTCAAGGTGTAACAAACATGCGGAAATAATTTATTTGCCCATTAATGGTAAATCAACAGTGTATATAGAATATAGAATAGAATATATACGTCCATATTGCCCGACCCTATATATTGTTCCACTGCTAAAAATACATCGCTAATATCAATACAATTCCATTTTAACTGATGGGCCCAGCAAATCTGTTGGCAGGGCATTTAAGCTATACAGTAGCAGAAACAGTCCCTTTCATTATGAGGGTCAGAGAGCGAGAACAAATCGCACTTCTGGCGGTCCCACAGAAATCTGTTAGACCGTTTTATTCTCCCACGCTGACAAACCCACAAGCGTTTCATCAATTTCACCAAAGACAACGTTTGCACTCGAGGCTTGTTCTGTCCTTGTGGAGGGCAATCAATATACAAGACGAGAAGCAAAAGTGAGAACAGACGAGATAAGAAAGGGATTTCTGAGCAGACAACCTTGAGACTGCCGGTTTCAATTCAGTCCATCTCTGGGTGACCCCGTTTGGCGTTTACAGTGCTCTCCATTATGGATGACCAGGCAGAGCCCTCTCAAAGCCTTCCCGCCGCAGTGCAGCGACGAGGGGAAATCAACACAGAGGTCATTTGACTGCATGTACATGGAGAGCAGAGGGAACAGATTGATGAGCAAACACATGCTCACTGCCACACACTGAACCCATTAACCTGAACCCTTCATCTACATTGCTAATGCACTCTGGTAACCCAATCCACCACCAGACATTTCTACAGGATTCTTTACGTCAGCCTTCCTCAAAAGCGCAGACGTCGCATTAACCCAAGCCGTGCGGTCCAGCTCCATCTGAAGGAAATCTCACCTGGGCGCCTTTGATCTGGCGTCCATTTAGCACTACACAAATGCACACGAGCTGTACAAATGTGCTGCCTTCACCCAGCTGGAAAAATGTCTTAAATAAACCAACACAGATTTCACCGGCAACCAGAAATAAAGCCACCATCTGGACCCTGTCCCTGAGAAAGAACAGAGACAGGCAGAGGAAAGGACAAAGACGACAGCAAAGAAGGAAGGTGTTGAAGAGTGGCTCCTCTGAATCACTGGTGTGTGGGCAACTAATTAAAAATAAATAAATAAATAAATATATATAATAAACAGACATGTCACTTTACAATAGTGAATAAACTAAAAGCAAAAAAAAAGAGGGGGCACAGAGTGGTTACTGAGCGAGGTGCTGTTTAAGTCAAAGCATTTTGCATTAAACGCTTCAAAGACCCTCATAAGCATAGAGTTTGATGTGGGTTGCCGTGTCAGGTGCTTTTGACAGATTGTTTGTGCCGTTTAATGGAGCGAAAGATTTATTTATTTTTTTTCTCCAGCACATAACTGTAGCTCATTTCACAAAACACTAAGTCACAGAAAAATGTCAAGCACTCAGGCACATCAAACAGACTGAGCAAAACAGCAGAACAACTTTGAGCAAAATATTAATTCAAATATTTGCTGCTGGATGCTACATTTAGATTTAACGATGAGAAAAATGAATGACGGTCAGTAACGCATGTTCAAGGAGGGAATGTTTTAAAGATGTGAATCAGTCAAAACAAAACAACAAAAAAGATTTTAATTAATATTCTGAAATACTTTGTCTAAATAAATATAAATATTTTAAATAATTATAATGAATAATACCATACCAGCTATACCAGATATGCTGATTTGCAAACAGTTATTTGCTTTATTTTTGTGGAAACCTTGCTTAAAATTGCAAAAAACGTGATACGTTTTATTACAGGATTCTTTGATGAATAGACAGTTCAAAACAACAGCATCAAATAAATAGAAATAGACATTATACATCTCTTTACTGTTACTTTTAATCTACTGTATCCTTGCTTAAAAAAAAAAAAAAAAAAAAAAAAAAAAAAAAAAAACAAACAAACAAAAAAAACAAACTCCAGTTAGTTTTCAGTAATATTTTGAATGTTTTTTATCTGCTTTGTTTGCTATATTGTCATTAAAAATTACTCAAATGCACAAAATTAACATGAAAATTACCATCTATACATTATGCATTTTTATTATGTTTAATATTATTATTATTATTATTATTATTATTATTATTATTATTATTATTATTATTATTAGCCTTGTTTTTTTTTTAATTTTGTTTTTATTGTATGTATAAAATATTTTTATTATATGCATTTGCTTTTTGTAACACTTTACAATAAGGTTTCATTAGTTAACATACAAGAAAAGAAAAAAAAACAACAACAAGAAAACAACAGAACAACAAGAAAAAAAAGTTTAAGCACTCAAGTTAGTCACTAATATTTTGAATGTTTTATTATATCTGCTTTATATATTTGCTATAGTCATTAAAATGACCAAAATGCACAAAATTCTCATGAAATTTCCTGTTTTACATGGGAACAATACAATACTTTACAATAAGGTTTCATAAGTTAACATTAGTTAACATGAACTAAGAACAATACTTCTACAGCATTTATTAATCTTAGTTAATATTAATTTCCGCATTTACTAATGCATTATTAAAAGTTGTGTTTGCTAACATTAGTTAACACACTGAACTAACAGTGAACGACTGCTGTTTTTATTAACCAACATTAACAGATGAATAAATACTGTACTAAATGTATTGTTCATTGTTTTTTCACGTTACATTAATATGTTAACAAATGACACCTTACTGTAAAGTGTTATTTCTTTTTATGCATTTACTTACTTGCTTACTTTTTAATTATGCACTTAGTTGCTTACTTATTTTAAGTTAACCTTTAAATTCATTCCAAGTAACAAAAGTGTTCTTTTTTTATGATTTTACTTTTAGTAGGCTATAATAACCCCGACACACACCCATGCACACAATTTCTGCCTGGCCTCCCATAATGACATTTTGTTTCAATAATATACAAGATGGAAAAAAAAAAAAATCCAATTATCCAAAATGACTTATTTAAACGCATTAATTAGGCACATTAATGGATTGTTAAGAGAGTTGTTTGCCGCAGCTCTGATCGTGGGCGCACATACACGGTCACTGGTGGCTCAAAACTAAAAGCGTAAGTGGAAAAGGAAAATGGGAAATGGTAGACATGAATGCGTGGCGTGAAAGCTCATTTAAAATGATGGGAAAAGGCCAGCTTGTAAAAGTTCTGGTTGAATTCACACCTCCCTTAGCAACAAGCCCCGTTCCCACACATCCATTATTCATAGACTTCGGTCTGATGCCTCTCCAAACGTTTAACGGAATAATCTACGGTAATCTAACAGAATATTATAAACTCGAAAGGGGAGATACATTTCTGAGCTGTTGGCAGGCTTTCGTAAATGCTAAGCACCTTTAATTTAGGCCCTGTCACGCACTTTAAAGTAAGATAAAGAATAATTTCTTCACACGTACGCTTAAAGGCTGCATGCCGGAGGATGTTCAGGAGGATATTGCTCTTCATCCATTTTGTCACAGGATTGTGAAGCATCCATTTAAATAGCTAATGTGCGAGCCTAGCCGGCACGCATCGCAGGACGCTTCAGAGATGGAATCGGTGAAGGAGATGGAGGATACGGGCTGCCAGGGGCGTAAACATCCTATTTGCTTTCATAAGGTAATTAGAAAGCACTCTCTGAAGGTATGAGACCACGAGCAATCCGATTATATAACAACAATACCTGGATGCTTTGTTTTAAAAGGATGTCGACCTTGAGAAATGAGCATCCAGATGAAATGTAATCGATCTCATTTGGACCGTGCTCCTTTACGAGACGCCTTGCGTATTTACAACGTAAATGGATCTCATCTGGACGGCACCACTTTACGAGATGGCATACTTATTTACAGGCAGCCAGCTCTACCCACACAAGCACAGAACGCATAATAGGGAAATAATTGGCTTCTGCGACAGTAAGGAAATTCTTTATAAAACACACTCATGTGCGTCTGATCAGTCTGGATTTTCTGAAAACGTCGTTTCAAAAAGCAGCAAGCATTTCAACATGATTGACATCTATTCTCGCAGATGACTATGACAACAATGGAACTTTTACTTAAGAAAACCAGAGAAAGTTAAATCCGATGTTTCTAAACACGACACACAATTTCACCAACTGCTTGTAGCCAACACTAACAAAAATGAGTGGGTGCGTAACTGTGCAGATGTCTGATAAAATACAGCTGACAGGCATACTGTGAAAACCAAAAGCAACATTTGCTACTTTCGAAGCAAAGTTTAGGTGGGCCATAACTTTGAAGGCACCCTTGCGATTCATTTCTTCTTTCTTTTCTCTGTTTGTATTATCTTGGGGCTTTACAGTGACAGCGACCATTTCGCTGACACTTGCACAAAAAAAAAAAAAAAAAGAAGTGTGTCTGAAATGTAAAATGTATTAAGAAGCAAAGGGTGCAAAGTAGTCATCAATATGACATTTAGAGGCATAGCTCACCCAAAAATCAAAAATGAATGTTCGGTCATTAATTCGTCACCCTCATGTTGTCCCGTAAGACGAAAGGAGAAGTCCACTTCCAGAACAACAATTTACAAATAATTTACTCACCCCCTTGTTATCCAAGATGTTCATGTCTTTCTGACTTGAGTCGTAAAGTAATTATGGTTTTTGAGGAAAACATTTCAGGATTTTTCTCCATATAATGGACTTCAATGGTGCCCCTGATTTTGAACTTCCAAAATGTAGTTTAAAAGCAGCTTCAAAGGGCTCCAAACTATCCCAGCTGAGGAAAAAGGGCCTTATCTAGTGAAACGATCGGTCATTTAAAAAACAAAAAAACAAAACAAACAAACAAAAAAAATAAATAAATAAAAAATAATAATAATAATAATAATAATAATAATAATAATAATAATAATAATAATAATAATAATAATAATAATAATAATAATAATTTTATTATAATTATTATTATTATTATTATTATATATAAAAAAAAAAAAAAACCACAATTTCTATACTTTAAGTACAAAAGCTTGTGTAACACTAGCTTTGGGATGCGCGTCCACAACGCTACGTACTACAGAATTGAAAGGTCACGCACAACTCACCACCTGACTTGCTGATTCTTTCCAACAGTGGAATAGATATGG